>JAIUND010004311.1:0-12424 GCA_034699125.1 Gisinianus flammeolus | reverse complement strand
CGTTTATACAATATAAAAGATAGTCTTTGTCTAACACAAGTTACAAGAAAATGGTAGAAGAAGAAAGCACTAATTTCAGATATTTTGGAATGCGAACAAACTTCCTGCCTTCGTCATTTCCAGACCCCTTAAGGGAGTGAGCCCATACTTCACACACAACATGGTTTTGGGCCTTACTATTGCCCCCTGCAACCGTTCTTTTCTCATTCCTATCAAAAATTATCCTTCAACTATTATTCATATTTGATCAACCTGGTATATATGTTTTCAGATAATACGGAGAGAGAAAGAGAAAGAGAGATGGTAAGGTTGTCGTTTATTGAGTGTGTACGTTCGTTGTTACCCAGCTACTCTGAATAATATAAGAAAATCCAGGACTTGCTGGATGGAAAAAGTTCAAGTCGAGAATGGTTGAAGAGTGACGGGTGAAAGCAAAAAAAATGGAGAGAGAAAATAACATACATGCATGTACGTTTATGTACATGTATGTGTGTTCGGTGGATATACTTGGGGATTATAGATGCACAAGGGAAAAGAATTTAATGATAACTTTCATGTACACCAAGATGATCCAGTCCTTCACACCAATATATCAGCATATTGTCTTATTATAACTTGAAACATTTACTTTCTCTTCGCTTTTGTATGTACATTTATTATATAGTGTGTGTATATATTGGCGAATTAAACATACATTCTCACTGTATATTCTCAAAATACATTTATAGAACCTATACGAATCGAGACTGCTTAAACTTTGAGTCACTTTCATCTTTAGTTATGCTTATGATTATATTACTAGCTCATATTATGCCTGTATCCATTTTTTTTGTACTTGATTTCCGAAGGCGTTGTAGGTTATTCATGTATATAGGAACAGAAATATGTTACGAGGGCTTATCCTTCATTACAGGGAAAGTTCATTCTCCGAATATTTGACTAACAATAATAATTCTATACCTGAGAGAAAACTTTCACTATTCTGACATCCGACATTTTTTGGGGGTCTTTTATGTAATATCGTGTACCTCATATATATAGACTATCCTCATAATTCATTCTTAAAATCTGACAAAATTCTCTGCATAGGCGTGTGCCTGTAATTCACAGGCCAAGTATACGATTCCCAACTCTAATTTAAGCCAGGATAAAAATAAACTGAGGCAGCACAAACAAAGAGAATATAAGTAGTTACAAGTTTTATGAGTTCCAAAGAAATATTCTTAGCTCACTCAACTTACTTCGACTCGAGACTTTCAGGCAGCTTCGATACTCTGATTCACAATCCATTCACATTCATTTTCTCTTATTGTTCAAGGTAGTGTGTGTAGAGCACTCACATGATTCATTATTATCATTATATAGATGTGACGTAAGAGAATTCTCATAATTTGTACTTAGGAATACTTTTATGATGCAATACAGCAGGTATTATTCGAGTTAAAACCAAAGTCGGAGAGTCCCTGATGTCTTAAGTCTTAAAAGTTTTTCTGTAATACTTCCATTTCTCACTTTTCTCTGTGTTTATTATCGTGAGGAAGCGAAAGAGAGCTAGAATTATTTACAATAGAATTCCGGCTATTTGTATGAAGCTATATATGCTGTGGAATATGATGGAATGGAAATCTGAAATAGACGGTTTCTTACATTAATACGGAACACAAAAAGTTGTGTGTGTACAGTCGTCTGATCGTGAGTCTACAATATAGTTCTCTATTGGAGTATACATGTACGTATACACTAGTATACAGATATTATATCTGAGACATACACGTACGTATATATAATATACGATGTGGATGTGAAGATTTATGAATTCCATGATGACACACAAGTCCTTTTTCAAATCTATATTTTACGCAACATTTCTATTATCATTATACAATATCTAAAATCTAAACTACACACATACAGCAATTTTCCTTTTCGGTTTCTCTCTCTCTCGCACTTATTTTTTTTGTATCCCCAAATCCCTATTCTCCGAATCTCCAAAGTCTCTCAATTGTACCAGAGAAAAGAGTGAGTGAAAAGACCGATTTTTATGGATTTACGACACTTTTACTTTGACATGCAATAGTTCACAGACACATACAAAAAAATTCAAATGGCAAGATAGAGAAAGAGGTACAACACATATAGCTCCGACTAAAGTTAAAGTTCAAACGTTCTCTCCCATTAAAACTTTACGCACGATTGCCAATCTCTCTGTGTCCCTCGTCGCTTTTCCTTCGATGCACTTTATAATATCACTATTATTATTATATCAATCAAGTATGAAGCTACTCTGCCGCTCTCTCTTTCTCTCTCTCTCTGCGAGTAGAAACATGTTCGACGACACCGAAATGAAAAAGTCAATTCTCTTCCTTTTTTCAGATTACAAGCTAATTCATGCATGTGTATATATATACATGTATCTTTTTTGATGAAACTGTTCAAAAGTGTAGAAGGAAATCCGTCTTTTTTTGTTAAATCAACAGTGCAGCTCGAGCGAGCATCCATGGAGTCACTTGTATTTGCACAATGTGAATTGCATATACACATAGGGAAATTGGAAAAGGGAGTGAAAAAAAAATATAAAAAAAAACATAAAACAAACCAGGGTCAATGTTGAGGAAATAAAAAAATTGATTGAGCGAATGGATGAGATTTTATGCTAACGCCCCAGCATAAAATCCCCGAAAATTCAGAGTTTTTCTACGTGATTGAAGAGCATATGAATCATTTTAACTTTTGTCTATTCCTATCTCGTTGGAATTAAAAAAAAGTGCCATTTTGATTCCCGTGTAAACACTTAGTAATTGAGATAAAAAAAATGGTGTAAGAAATCAGTGTTAAATGTTCAATGTGTAGTATATATTTATATAATATAATATATACATAAGTCATGATTATACCAATAACTGCTGCTTTACCGTGTTAATTATTGCATGCATGATAGGGTATTCATAAAAATTTATTGAAAGGAATCATTATGGCATCTTTTTCGTATGGAATGACAAGTGTTGAGAAAGGATATGGCTGATTGGAAATTGAAAAATTTCTCAGGAATGAATCCTTCTAATGAAAATCTAATTAAAAAATGCACAGGAGTGTAATTAATTATTTGTCGTTGCTACTGCATATATACTCTGGAATTGTGTTCATATGCTCTTCCATTGCGTTTTGAGGTTATCGTGTAAAACATTTAAAAAACGAAAAGGTTTGATTACTATATAGGGAGTCAAGTCACATTCATTGATTCGAGCCACTCGAGCGTTTCTTTCTTTTCGTTGGCTTAAACACTGGAGAAAATCGAGTGATATTGAGGCTGGCAAATTTAATGTCACTAGATTTTCCAATTACTGTGTAATAATTAAAAAATATACAATCCCATTTTAGCTATTTACTATTAAAACCATTATAATATATTAATACTGAACTACGAAAAAAAACTCTCTCAGCTTCTGAAATGCAATCCGAATTTGAACAAGAACGAACTCGCACTTTTCACTAAACTAATTCTTTTATCAACAATAAAAGTGATACAGTCTAAATGAAGCTAATGTCATTTTTACATCAAATCTTCATGCTTTTCCTTTCCCCGAACATATATATACTTATAAAACTTATAAAATACATGATACTGACAGTTGATACTTACTTACCTGAACAGATTTTGACCTTTCACCTGAATCCCCCCTCTCTCTCTCTCTCTCCTTTCTCCTCTGATGTCTGAAAAATAAAAATAAATTATGTAAATAAACGAGTATCATGATTATGAATTGGGGAAATTATAATAGGTATTGTAAATATGCTTATTACGGACGTACTCACCCTACACCAACCGATATTTTACGATTGTTATATGAATTCTTATTATATTGTAAACTTTAATAGTCTATAACAGTATATCGTAGATGACAAATACTGTTATACATATTAAAAACAAAAACAAGATATATATATATATATATTATACATATAAATAAATAATAATAGATAAATATTATATTAATTAATTATAGTGTGACCCTTGAAATGAAACTGTGAAAAAAATATTGTTGTATTATATAAAGTATACACACGTAAATTGTTGGTGCTGGATTTGTCATTATCAGAATTATACATACTATTACACTGGGTTAAAAAATAAACATATGGCAATATTATTCTTGGAAAAACTAACTGATTTCTGTGGTCCTTAATTTCTTCATTTTGTTGCCCTCGTTCATATCAAACTTTTTTAATTTTTTAACAATCTTCCTTCGGAAATTAATTAATTAATTAAAATTCGTCCTTCCATTTTTATACTTAATGGCATTATAAATGTATATGCCCGCTGTCTTCCCGGCTTACATTTGAAATTACGTTTTGCACAAAAACTCTGAAAAACTCAAAAAATTTCTTGTCTTTGGATTACTTTGGATTAATTTTTAACTATAGTTTGAAATTATAATTTCTGCATATGGGTAGTTTTTTTTACCTTACTTTGGTGTTGCTGTGAAATTGCCCATTTTTCGAAGATGTCCTATTCGAAGTGAGTTTGGATTTTTTTAATTTTTACTTTATTCTCTATATGTACGGTAACGTTACATACAACAGGATGTAAGTACTTACCTACTTCACTTTTAAATACACATATCGATATATTTGGTAAAAAAAATTACGCTAGAATAAATGCAATTATTTTTTTTATTCTATTTTTTAAACAATATAGGGCTGCCACAGGGGTTCCAACTCTTATGAAAGTTGTGAAAAACCCACTGGGCGCATTCCAGCGACCTCCTCATCCTCAGGGTCCATTGGCAGAAATCAATGAAAATCGTGGTGGTATTGAAAATCAAAGTCAAACTCAATCGATGCCCCAAACATACTTGCAGCCTCATAATGTTCGACAGGCTCAACAACAACCGGAAAAGGGTGGACGGAGCAATCAAAAACCACTAATTCAAGATGATGGCACTGACTCGCCTCTCTCTTCCTCTTCTTCGGGTGAGGAGAGTTATTTCGCTGATAATGGAATTGCTTCAGGCTGTCCAATTTATCGTCAACTAAAAGAAAAAAAGAAGATGCTTCGGGATGAGCCTGAGGCTTTTATAGCAACTGAGAGAACCAAAATTCAAAAGAAATTGGCCAAGGTACAGAAAAAGTTGGATCGTTTTGAGGAGAAGAAAGATATGAATAAGGAATGGTTAATGCTACTTCGCAAAGCGGAAAAAGACCAAGAAGGTAAGACGAATGAATATTATGATGATAGACTATATATATACAAATACAATTGTTACAAAATTTTAAGTAACTAAATTAAATTAGTATTAATTGCTCGCTTTGCGTATATTTTCTAATAGAGGAACGAAACAAATTAGCCAAGGAATTCGAAGAGTTTGAAGAGATAAAAAGACGGGATTATATTAAGTTGGAAAGTCTTCGTAAGGAAATTGCTCCTCTTCGACAAGAACTGGCTAAAAAAGAGCAGGCTCTCAAAGACGAGGAACAAGTAACTCGAGAACAACAGGCGGAAGCTGCCGAATTGAAGAAAAAAATGGATGAGGTTTGTTTAAATTTGGTCGAGGTCGAGATTTCCAAGACAGAATGGAATAATATTAATGTTGGCAACCTCAAACAGTGAAACTTTTTTTTCAAGTGATGATATATGTACTTCTTTATTAATATTATTTACATGTTACATAAATTGAATTATACTTAATTTTGAACGACGATAACAGCAATAATTATTATTTAATAATGGGTGTTAGAGCCCCGACACTTATATATAACTTTTTTGATAATTTATTATTGAAGTTACTTTACTATACTAACCCATAATGTTAGAATAATCACAATAATAATGTGTTGTAATGTGAGGAAGAATCGCATACGCTTCGCTTTCACTACCAATAAAGTAGAGAATCCCCACATATGCTTCAAAAAAAGAACAAATTGTGTATTATAAGAACAAATCAATATTAGAACAACAATTTATTTTATTCTGTTTTTATTATCATGAAATGTTTAGGTGTACTTCGAAATTCTTTTAAGCTTTTTCAATGACCAAATAGCCTGGATTCAGATCGATTTGTAATATCTCATTGTTTCTAACGTAGTCCTTCAGATTCACCCAAGCTTCTCCTATTTTGTCATCACTGCGAGGATCTCGATCCATGACTATGATATGTAGCTTCTATATCAGGAATTGACAGGTTAATTAGTGATATTTGTAGGTTTTTTATTTTACATACTTATCAAGAATTTCACACCGTTCATCTATATCTTAAATATAAATTTATATAATTTATATAATTCAAAACTAACCTGTTTACTGCTTTTATCGTAGGCAACTTGGAACACTTCACCCCAGCTATAAACAAAAAAACGTTATTTGTCAAATTAGTCAGCTATATACTATTTATTTGCTATACTTATATCTGTACTACAATACTACCATTATATATGCATACTTTGGTTGACTATTGTCTTGAATGATAGATGTTTGCCCGACAAGAACTTCTTGTACTTTGTCCTCACCACCAGTGACAATGTTAATAATGAGAAAAGGGTCACTCTTACCAAATCTATCCTTTTGAGGCAAATTCCTATGTCATATAAATAGGATAGACAATCAAATTGTTTTAGTTTCTTTCTCAAATTATCACTCTGATAATAAATTGTTTCTAGTCAAAATCATCGTAATATCATACCTGCCCGACAATCGAAATTTTAAATCAGCCTTATCTGGATAAACTTTAGTTTTCTCAATTGACGACACATGTCCAAACTTAAATGCTTGAGGGCCCTTATGGTGATGACCACATTGACAAATCTGTAGGATATTCAATGAAATAACTCCCAAAATAAATATACGGAATACATCAAGTATTTTCTTCATTTGATTGTAGTACAGTATAAACTTCAACCGATTCAGTGTAGTTAATGATAATGTTGCCTTCAATCTTGGAACATTAACACAACGTAAATAACAAATTGACTACATGTACAAACGTCAGACTTTATTTCTTCTATTAAAACGTTTCAAGTCGAGACTTCATTTTTCAAATGAATTCGAGTTTGACTGAAATCCCTCACATGCTATTGTTGAAACTACAAAAATTGTTCCATACAAGTCATAAACGTTTATGTGAGTTTTTTTTATTGTTATCTCTCTAGTTTAATTCCTTTTGATTCCTTTTTTTTACGTATTCCATATGAAACGAGATCGTATTCATTTTTTGCGTATTACTCCGAGTAATTTACTCCTGCATGTATGCATATTATGGAAGGGAAGAAACATAACTATATACAACAAGCATATCAGACAATGAATGAAATGAACAAAGAGGGTTGTAAACATATATTTAAATTGCATAATAAAAAAAGAATTGCATAATTGTTTTAATTGTATGGTAGGGGTTTGTATTTTGTAATGTTTCATTTCGAATGTTTAGAAACTGATAGGAGGATTCAATTTCATTCAGTTATACTTTCTACATTTTTTTTGTTTGAAACCCATAAACTTATTATTTACCGTGTTTCGTGTATCATTTTCAATTTCAATTTGTTCCAGTAATAATTAATTCATAATAGTCAACGAAAAGCTTTTAGGCTAAACTGTGTGTTCTCTGAACCTTTAAATAAAATTAATAGTTGTGAAAGAGGAAATGGTTTTTAGAAGTTTCAAATGGAAATGGACGATAGTTTGTACGGTGATAGTTTTAATAGAATTTTTAACAGTAGGCAGCTCCGTTGCTGAAGGGGAAGAATTTACACAAGAGGAGGAAACGCATCAAGAACATACAAAATATTATTATACAGCCCCGGAAGAAGTTGAAGAATCAAGACACAACTCAAAGTCCAGTGGGCCATATCACAGAATTCGTCATCATCGAATCTACAAGCACAAGAATCATAATAATAATAATGGTCATCCAAATGGTGATAATGAGGAGCACCAAGAAACGCTCATTGGAATTCCAGTTGACAAAACTCAACTTAAAAAAAGCAAAGCCCCGGAATCCTTGGCTAAACTGTACAGGGCACCTGGTCAAGATAAAACTTTGATGTCCGGCAGCAAATCTTTTCCTTCTGGAGGGGACAATAACGTACATTTGATCAAGGAGAGTGCAAAGAATCCTCTTCCTCCTCATCAAAGAATAATTAGTGGGTATTATCCTGAGCAAAAACTTCACATTAAACACGATGACCAGTACAATCTTCCTGTCTCCAGTGATAAATTTGGACTTCATTCAAAGCGTTTAAATGAGGATGCTAAACAAGGTCAATTGGATGTCAATGTCAATGAAAAGAAACGGAGTCAAGATCAAGCCTTTCTTAAATTCAGATTATCTGCCAGGTATGTCAACTTCATTATTATACTTTTGTATTTGTACTTATCTGTGTGTCGAAAACATTAAATAAAGTGTTTTCAAAAAACGATTATATATATATTGTTATTTACAGAAATTTACCGAATAAGGACAAAATTGGTCTATCAGATCCATACGTAATCATTTCGTATGCGGATGATGACTCAGTCAAAGCAAATAAAGAGAAAATCTTCTTGAGTAAAACTTCCGTATTACTCAATAATGATAATCCGTCATGGGGAGACGTTGTGGAATTTCAGTACGACCGGAAAAAGAATCAGGTAAGAAGTACCTTATATTAATCCATAAATCACAGATATAGGTACACATTTACACTATTCTATCCTATAGATTTTGTTGAGTTGACAATTTTTTGTAATTTTTCAGCGATGGCACTTTGCAGTCTATGATAAAGATCTTCATGGAGAAGATGATTTGATTGGCATAGTCTGGATAAAAGTCAAATATTACGTCGAACGCCGAGAATTCGTCAAAATTCCAATTCAGTTGGAGACTGAAACAGATACGGGGAGTGCTCTCCCACTTCTCATCATTAAACGAGATTAAGGATTTTATTTAATTATTTAATGTGTCTGCTTAAGCTTTATATATAGGTATATATTTACTGGTTTTTTTACATGCGTGTATTCTGTTCGGAAGTAAGTAATTTAATATTTTAATTCAACGTGCTGGTCACTATCGCTCAAATTCTGAAATATTGGTGGACACTGGACATGCAGAAGAATAAAAATAAATATTTTTTTATGATCACACACCTACATAAAATTCCTCATTGAAATAGTTCAGAGATGAGATTGAGATGCCCATATAAAAGAACTCACCAATACGTAGACATATGAAGATGTACATACTACATACATGTAATCCTACCACCATTATTTGGACACCAAGCAAGTGACCAAAGTTCGAAATTTGCGAGAGTAAACCTCTGTGGAATATCAATTTCAAAGTTTTCATGAAATCACATAACAAAATATGTATAATACAGATGTATATACGTGGAAGTCGTGGGTGTTCGTCAACTCGGCTTGTTTACTCATTGTCGTCTACGATGTCTCTCTTGTGACAGTCGAACGCGAAATCTTATATATTTTATAATAATATACTGTGGTGTGTGCAGAACAACTTCTCACTTAACAAGGATGAGCACTGATGAAAGAGAGTGTAGGTGGACGAGAAACTCTGAAGACTTGGCATTTTTCAATTCTAGCACGTTCTGATGATAACAGCAAAAAATGTCCTTGCGAATCGGCTGTACGAACCTAAACTTATGTACATACATTGGAATTTTATCAGTTATACACAAACGATATTGCCATATTGCATATGATGGCGTATCGATTTCCCTTAAATACATAGAAAGGTTTTTCCTGTTTCTTTTTTTTTTGTTTTCGCTCTAAAATTCCATCGCTTAGACTCAGTACCCACTTAAATACGATTAGTGCTTGGTTGAAAATTGACTGTGAGACATTTGATAAACGGTATACTGATACATACTACAAAACCAAGAACAATGTACGTAACAACAACAACAGAGTTTTCATTTAGTATTAGTCCATCTTCAATTCAATTCCTTCCTACGCTGTGACCTTTAAAATGCATGAGAAATCGTAGGAGTTTAAAATATGTACTAAGTTGAACTTTTTAAAAGTGATAGGATCACGAGATAAAACTTTTGTATGAAATGGTAGTGGATTTGTAAAAGTACGTAGCTATTTCAAAGCAAAAACATGTTTGCTATCGTGTTTTGATGCTCACAACAAATTAAGATGTCAAATCCAGACCAAATAAGTAACAAGCACGAAATCTCATTCAATATTGTATAAATAGATATACAGAACATTTCCGTGTTCTTTAACAGACATACAGGTTTGTCTGAATAGTGAGGATTACCTTCGATCTCGGTGTTGAAGATCAACTTGACATGGAAAATTGAGGTTGAAATCTTGAGTCGTAATTTAAGTGTGGGACATAAAAGTATACCTCACAACTTATACTTTCACAGTGGGAGATTCACTCACACGATAACATTTAGAATTTAGAGGAAATCTCAAGGGAAATGCGTCATCTCCTTATTCTCCTACTTCACTTTGCTACATGTATATGCATATCTTGGGCAATTGCCCCTTGAAACTATATAAATAACGCGATCTTTTACGAAAAATCTGTCAACTTGCCTATACTCGAAATAGTTCCCCCTCTTCTCTGCACATTAAAACTTACTGTGAGCTCCATGATTTTGACCTAAATAGTATTAATTAACATTGAGTTACTTAATTGATTTATCTGACTAGGATATATTTAAAATTTTACTGCATACAATATAATAAAATTAATAAGGTACATTTGCAATGTCATGTAAGCAAAAAAACTTTTATTTCTACAATCCATAATTAAATGGAAAAAATCTAATAAAACAAGAAAATGTATTTTGAAATGCATGAGCTTGCTTTTCAGCAGTCATGACTGTAGTCAGTCGGTTTCTGTCGTCCCAAAAATGTAGCCAACGAGTTGATACATTTTTCAATATAAATCAATTCTACTTCATCTTTGAACCAAGTCTTGATAATTGGATGAGAGTCAGTAGTCCACTTGTCCGCATTTTCCATATCCAAAACCATAAGGGACAAGTATCGTGAGATTACATAGAGTGCCTGAAATTATTAATACACACCATCTGTATGTAAAATCAATAAATTTCTATATGGAAGGCATGAAACGTCGCGGAATTATTATAAAATAAATGTATTAATTAAATCAATTATAACATGGAAAGAAATCTTACCTCTTCTTTATTTTGTGGAATCACAACTTTTAGCAATGCAAGTATCTGATTTTTTGAAGATTCGTAAACTTTGGGTATGAATCCATGAGAGTTCCAGGCAGCCAAAACAGTTTTTCCAAATGCATCATCCTCGTCGTCCACTTGTTCATCCGTACTCGGATTTTCTACATCTTTGTTTGGCTCTGTCTTACTCAATTCTTGATGCATAACGACGATGGGGAGTAACCACTATAGAAAGAAATTAAAATCATCCAATATACATTCAGTTATTTCAGTTGTATAACCTTTTAATTTACAACGATTCATAGACTAAATTAAAATATAAAATATACTAATAATAAATAATAATAATAAACTTACATTTAGAAAACTGTTACTCAGAATAATTTCAAAGCATTTCTCATACAAATTCTTAGCTAGCGAGTCCTCAATAAATTTCATTCCAAAAAAATCCCCATATTTTGTATCTTGAGCTGTAGTTGCAATGGAAATCCCGAGCTCCCAAGCCTCTGCCGTATTCCAAAACTCAAGCACTTGAAGGGCTTTGGAGTACTCCTTGGTTGCACAGTACATTCGAAGGGCTGATAAATATTTCCCCTGATCTACTAAATAGACCGCCCATTCAGCATGGATTTTCTGCATCGCCTCTTTTCTCAACGGTCCAAGGAGTCTCATCTTGGCAAGTGCAAATGCTTCATGGTAATAATTTTTCGACAAATAAAGATCAACGGCTTCCAAATCCTGTCCAATCATCAATAAATAATCAACAGCCGAAGGGATATCGTTCTGAGCAATCAATTTATTTGCATACGCTGAAATGATCTGACATCGATATCTACAAAATAAATAGTAATAATTAATTGTATTGCATTGTGTAAACATAAATCTATAATCGAAATTATGATGAAAATTAGAACATCTTTCCCAAGTTATTTTTTGTTGGCTTACTTGACATCATACGGATTGGCCAAAACGATTTTAATGACACTTTCCGATAATTCATTTTTCTTGTAGGCCATGTCAACAATTTCAGCATGATTTCCAGTCCAAGAAGAGAGATGCATTGCATTTTCCCATGCTCCATCAGAGATGTGATTCTCAATTTCAGCTCGGATGACTTTCTCAAATTCCAGGTCCATTCCGTCTCCTTTTTCATCCAGTCCAATATGCACAACCAAATTTGTGATGTTTTCATCATCAGCCAATTGTTTGTGGTGCTTTTCCTCATTTGTTTTTGTTGCTGTTGTCGACTCCTCCCGACTGGATTCAACATACTCAA
>JAIUND010004310.1:0-12425 GCA_034699125.1 Gisinianus flammeolus | reverse complement strand
TACAATGTCATTTTGTACAGCTCCGACGACTACTTTTGTTTCACACTGGCCATGAATATGGAATAATAATGTTTGGCGTGAAAGGGTACAAAGTTTAGGAACTATGATTTGTACACACGTGAAAAGAATGTAAACGCGTATATACAATTTGTTATCAAAATGATATTCGATACTGGAAATTTCCATGTAGAATCTGAAGACACTCTGAAAATATGCCTACCAATTCTGCATCGTAAATTTGTGACAGATTTCCAGACGATAAGCCCCATGTCAAACCATGACAAAAATAGTTGCCCAGGGGTATTAAATGCCGTCAACTGTAGAAAACGGAGATCTTTGACCACCCCATAAATTCAATTGCCTGTGAACGGACGTTTTGACTCTCGATTTTACTGAGGAAAGGACATTTCTTGTTCGTTAAGAGTGTTGACAACCGGACAACAAGAACATTGGAGTTGCATTGCAAGAACCTTCCCAGTATTTTTTTCATTTTATGTACCGTAATTTGAGACGATACAACGATAAAAGTCGTGTACAATTTATGTCGGTTTGTGGCATGAACAAAAGTCAAAAATCAAAACAAAAATTGGAACCCGATTCTTCCCACAGAGATAAAATTATAAAATAGTCAAACCCATGCAGTTTTTAATCTGCGTATCGCCAGTGGAGGAGTAAAACAGTCTATATAAGTATACACTGTAATCCACAGGCTACTTAAATATCAAATTACAACAAATTCTACTGCTCCCCTTTCACGTCTTTTCACTCTACAACTCTACACACACACATAAACATATTTATTATGTACTATCTGGAGTCAGGTTTTATAGCTCATTTAGTAAATTACGAAAGCATACATATTACATACATGAAACGAACAAGGGAAAAGATAAAGTCCAACTCGACGACAGTAAGAAATCTGCGTCAACCAAACACACATATTGACATTTAAATTCTGTCCTTCTCCAATTAAGTCTCTCGCCGACGACTTCAAATTGAAAAATCGTTCCCAGTTCGTTTCTCACTTACGAGCTGACGAGGAGTTGAGAAAAAAATAAATATATCTGAACTCTCATACAAGAAATTTATAACGGATTATTCCAGCAGATCCTGCAGATTATTATTATTCAAAATCTTCACAGGTAACTGAAGCTCATTCAGAAGTGTTTTCATTTAAAGTTTAGAAGTTAAATTAAACTAAAACCTTTGTTATGATTTAATTAAACCTTTAACTTTTCTAATTCTAATTCTAATTCTAAGCTATAGAAGACCGACTGCACATAAACAGGTCAAAATGAGTGAAGAACTGGATTGGGCATCGCCTTTGGAGATTGTACAAGTTGAAATATTGGAGTCTAAAAATTTCTTTTACGTTTGTGATCTGTGCAATGCTCAATTAGAACATTATGAGATTTCTCAGCATGCTCAAGCACATAATTTAGAGCATCAACGAAGAGAAGAAGAAGGAAAAATAAGAAGTGGAAAGCTCCCGAGAATCTCCACCGCTTTCCCTTTGAACTCCAAATTTTTTCTCCCTCATCCCAGCAGCAGGAACCAATCAGCAGCAGTCATGACCAATTCACAATCAATTCCAGCCCAAAATATGAATTCAAGTTCGATTTTGAGGTCCAGCTCTCTGGATTCTTCCACCACCACTTCACATTGTTCATGCTGTCCGAAGCCCAATTCAGGTGATATGGCGAGAGTTGGGCAAGTTCAAGCTCAGACATGGACAATTCCAGTTCCTTTTACATCGTCGGCATCTTCTTCATCGTTGGCATCTCCTGCGTCATTGTCATCAAATAGGAAACGGAAACGGGATTTTGCTCCAAGCTTGTCAGCAGCACCGCCAACGTCTTGGAACGACGACCGGAATAATTCGACCTTTTCCAAGTTTCCTTGTGAGTTTTGTCATGAGAGATTTGATTCAAATGCTCAAGTCTCCAGTCACAAACAGAATTATCACCAATTCCACATGCCAATAATGACCAAAACTTTAATGTGTAATGATTGCGGAGGATTGTTTTCTTGTCGGACTACTTTGAGCACCCATCGGACCAAATATCATCCACGAAAAGTTTACAAGTTGTAAATTATAACAATTATTCCACCTGCACGATTTCTCACAAACTGAAGAATTCTCAGGAAAAACTCAGAATTGTCAATCCGCAGAATTTTCAGTGCCGCCTAGAGAATGATTTATTAGTGTTTAGTTATGTGCACACACAGATGCATTTAATTATGTACTCCTTTTTGTGTAATAAAATTTATTTGTAAATATAAAACCGATCGTTACGATTCTAAATTCAACGCATTGCAATTTATTCATAGTAAATAGAAAAGACAGATCAGCACTAGACAAACTCAAATTTCATTACATTTTAATGCTGGCTGAACAGAGCCGAATATTATTGCCATGATAGAAAAAATGATAAGGTATAAAACTTGAACCTGAGCTTTTAGTGAGAAATTCATGTGCATATTCATCTTTAATGTTCTCATTAAATTGAATGGAAGGAAAGCGAAATGCAACCTCAAACGACATAAAATATCCGATTGATTTTCGCGATTTCGTCTGCAAAGCAAACTCGGCAAAGATGACTCAGATTTCACTTACAAAATCAACAAGTTGCTGTCCTCCAGATCGGGAATTCGCTGCTAATTGTGAGTTTCCACTGATGCAAACCTGGTATGAAAACTTATGGAAGTTCTTTCATGAGTATTTATATGCGGAGTATGTAATTTGTATTTAATTAATTTGTATTTCAGTTATTGGGCTATGCGAAATACAATATGTTTGATAGCATGAAGTAACGGCGGAGTTTCTGGTATTTTTAATTGTAAATCCAGGAAAAAGCTGACGATTTACGATTTACGATTTATATGAATGTCGTACTGGCCACTGGCTGATTCATTCATTTCATAATGCGTATTCTGAGAATAATGGTTTTACACGTAGTCAAAAGTACGGAATAGACTTGATTGTTGTTTTTATTGAGACAGTACAAGAAATAACGAGACGCCAATAAGTTAACGACCGATTTAATTGGAACGTGATCTTTGTGAGTTTTGAGTCCACCATGATTTTCCACACAAGTCAATCATTCTGGGAAATTAATCAGAAATTATGTATTTATGTGAGAACATTCGACAGTTTCATTGTTTGGCCTTTGTTTTTGTGCTGTATATAAAATATGAATTTGCTTCTTTTACATTTGCATTCGATTCAATGGAAATGAGAAATGACATTGACAGATCTTGCATGTACTTATTGGAATTGTTTATGCATTTTTACTATCATTTCTAAATATTTTTCCACTTTTTACTGATTATATTGAGAGTAAAACTAGTTTTTTTTCTTCAGTGCTTTTAATTGAGCTCTGATTTGTGTTTAGGTAAAACTCGGCTGAATATGACAAAAAATGTCACATGCAAAGATGCAAACGCATCAGCTGTTTCTGTCATCTTTTTCTCAATACTTATTTTGACAATCTCCATTTCGGCTACTGCAAATCCTGAAAAACCTGAAGAAGTCGAGACAATCACAAGGAAAACGACGGTGACAGAAGAAGAAGAAGATGCCGACAATTGTTCGAGTAGTTCATCCACATCAATAACTGCAGATTCGAATTCGATTTGTTTAAAAAAGGATGATTTGTTTGACTGTCCCAAAAGGGAAGAGTCTGAAAAGTTTTCTTGTGAAGACAACCAAGATGCCAAAATCAAATTCTTTTTGCACACAAAGTAACCAATTTTTAAAACAACAACCATAATAAAAAAAAAAGGTGCAGCATTTGATTAAAAGGATTGTAATTATGATTTTACATTTAATTGGGCGCCATATAAATCAAATTTGTATTGTAGAAAAAATCCAGAGGCGTTTACACTAGAAACTGGCAACTTGGAGAATTTGGCTGGGTCAAATTTTGCTCGTGGGGAAAAGCTCAAAATATTAATTCACGGTTATTTTGCTTCATCCACGGAAAAATTCCCTAGAAACTGTTTAAACGGTTAATAAGAAGCTCTTTGTTGTACTCGGATGGATTCTTGCTATACATTTGGCGTCATTTGGCATATTGAGTTATTAAAAAGCATTGTTGTTTTCTTCATCCAGCGTACTTGTCCCCATTTAACAACAATGGAAATGAAGTGAATGTGATTGTTGTGGATTGGATGGACGGAGCTAATCTGTTTCCATACCACAAATCTGCAGACTGTACACACGCCATTTCAATCAGAGTCGCAAATCTCATCCAATATTTAGTAGATGAAAACTACGTGACGTTGAAAGATATTCATTTGATTGGACATTCGTTGGGTTCGCATATCGCTGGGATGATCTGTTTGAAATTGAATAGACGTTGTGGGAGAATCACAGGCCTTGATCCAGCTCGACCTTGTTTTCGACATCAAGATGTGTCAAATCAACATCGACTCGATGCAGACGATGCGGAATTTGTAGATGTAATTCATTCAGGTATATTTCGAGTTCAATCCCCACAGGGAAGTGAAGTCTTTTCAAACTTATATATTTCTGTATATACAGAGCACAAACTCATGGTTATATAGTGGACATGTAAATTGAGTAGATGGTTGGGACGGAAGGAACAAAGGATTTGGATTGGATTTCCAAATGGGGACGGTGGATTTTTATCCAAATGGAGGGAGAAGACCTCAACCAGCTTGTGTCCGACATAAAAGTGATGATGCAGAAGACTCTGAAGATGACGACAAAGCGAAAGGATCTGTTTTCAGTAAAACCCGCGTATTTATTTATTTATTCATTTTTTACATACCAAAGAAGTTGAGTGAATAATAACGTTGAGGAGCTATACAAGTTGAAAATGCCTATACACGCAGGCGGTTGCCATCATTCTCAATCCCATGAACTATTTGCCGAAAGTATCAATAAAAATATTGGGATGTTTTGGTCGAGAGAATGTGAGGATTGGGAACGTTTTAAACGCTCTCAATGTGCTGGACGACCACAAGTTTTAATGGGAGAATACACGCCTGTGCGGACACCTGAATTGTAATAATAATTATAATTATATTTATTGAGAGTTTCTATATATAATTTCACAAGTTCCGCTTCGAATAGCAGTTAATTCAAATGACATGCTGAATTGTCTTTATATTTTATAGTGGCCCAACGAGCTATTTTTTGCGTACGGGAACCATGAAACCATTCGCATTGGGAAGAAACGGTGCAAAAGTGCCCCAATCAAAATGAAACAAAACACGCATCAATGAAATGAAATGTACAATTTGGACTCGTTGTTTTTTCTTTTGAATAAATAAATATGAAAACCATAATAATTCCATATTCCATATTACTCATTCCATTTCCCATGAATATGATGATCCTGAACTTGTATATTTGCACAATTAAATTTATTTTTAGTGCTCTCATTTAAAAAATGTGAGCCAATTTCTTTGCACAATATTATGCATTTGGACATTTTCATTATGGTTGTTTTGCAAGGTTCTTTTTACAGGAAAAATCCTTGAAAACTCGATTGGAAATTAAAAGTCGTAGTTGCAGTTGACGTAAATGAAAACTTCCTGGACGACTGTCCAATTCATTTCATATCATTTTCTAACTGTGCTCACATAGCGTTTTAACATTTACTTTTTTTACGCATAGAACTTATAGTGAGTCAGTGGGAGACAAATGAGGAGAATCAAGTCAAAACTGTCACAAAATCCAGACAGAAATAAAATTCTAGTGAATCCTCCAGGACATAAAAAATAATTCACGATATCATTTAGAGTTTTGGACTCGAAACACAAATAAATTCTAACCACATTTTTCCCTTTGAGCCTTCACTAAATATTAAATATTCTCTATTTCTTGGAGTTAGAATTTAAAACATTTGACAATTATACAATTTTGAGATGAGTCTACCGAAAATCACGAGTGTAAAACGTGTTTACAGTTTCCCCTTGAATTCAAAGAATCAAACAGTAATGTGTGAAGCCAACGGAGATCCAACTCCAGAAGTTTGGTGGGAGGAGAAAAATGGCCAAGTCAGCTTTTATTTTCCTTCAAAATAATAATAAATTTCAACATTTCAATAACATTTCTGTAGGTATTGTTTACAAGTAAAATGGGAGGAGTTTTTTTAAAAATATGTTTCACTTTAGATTTTAGGTGAGAAAACTCCAGGATTTGCATTCTACACATTTCCGACAGTGACAAACGAGACGTTTGGCGTGTACAATTGTCAATCTACAAATCCAATTGGAATCTCAGCCCCAGCAGAGTTTACAATCAAAGAAGCACCCGAGGTTTTCGACTTATCCGCACTCATCATCATCCTCTTGGTCATTTTCTTGATTATCATCCCCATTTTGGCATTTTTCTATTTCCGTGTCCGTACAAATAAAAATGAGGATGATGACGACATTGAGCCGGCTCCTCAGCCGACTTCTTTGAAGGAATCAAAGAAGCTCAAAGCTCCAAAAACAATTCACACAGTTGAGGATGAAGAGGAATTTCTTCGCAATACTCCGCTTGCTATAACAGGTAGAAATTATTATGGAAAGGATCCAGATCCAGAAGAAGAAGAAAATAAGGAGGAAAAGAAGGATAAAGTTAAAGATGAAGATGAGCCGATTGTAAGAGCTCACAAGGACATTCTATCAGTTCAAGATTCTCTGACAGTTCAAGTCCGAGTCCCATCAGAATCTCGAAGAAGTTACTCAAATAATTCAAAGGATCTCCGAGTCACATTTATTCTTCCCAACGACAACGACTCGGACGTGAATGATTTAAATGAAGAATCTGGACTTGGAGGATTCGGTCAATTGAGAACAAATTCCAACGCCAATAATAATCCAAGAGCCACCATCACAATCGACATGCCCACGAATTACTCGAATGAACCCAGAAATAGACTTTCTTTCATTATATCCAGTCAAACGAATGATTTTCAATTGGACTCCCAGTCGGAATCTAACAACAATAAAACAGCAGGAGAAGAACAAAAACCAGAATTGGACTTTCCGTGTCTAAATAATCAATTGAATATCCCACATTTGCAAATTAATTATGCTGACGACGTTTCTCAACATCAAAATATGACGAATCCAAATCAAACTGTACCAGAAATATCAGAAGTCGAGCCGAAGGAAATTTTGATTAAAAAAAGTAGATTGAATGTTAATAATAATAATAATAATACGAGTGTGGAAACTTCTTCTGGAATAAATGACAATGTCGACGAGTCCATGTCAATACCAAAATTACCAAAAGTCAGAAGCCGTTCAAAATCTTTATGCCAAAGAAAGTGAAACAGAAATATCAACTTCAAAACCAGATTCAAATCAAGTTACAAGTCTCTAAGAAATTCCTGTGATTGCTAATTTTGTAACAATAAATGCAAAACAAAAAAGGGGGAAGGATTTATTATTTCTATTTGCTCTATTCGTTCGAGTTTAATTCAAGTATCAACTGTGAAGGTATAAAAAGAACAAAATGTATAAAAAATAAGTGAGCATGCTTTTAGTTCATTTACCAGAAAATGTGGACTTTAGTCAGTTTTGTAAATGGTCCACCAAAATTAATTACATTTTTGTCTGTTCGACCATTGAATTCCAAATCCGAGCAAATCAAATGGCTATTAAATTTTTCGAACCAATTTATTAGCCGTTTATTCATTTCCGTATAGGATAAATTCAAGCCAATAAAATTCAATATAAAAACTATTTTTAAATATTGACGAGGTACAAAGAAAGCATTTAGAAGCTGAACCAGATCATGGGTTTCATTTTACAATCTGAAGATGTTTCCTTTGACAATTCTGATCTTTGCAACGATGGAATCATCATTTTGTATCGACAGCGTTTTGCTCCAAACGATGGCTCGTCTACAAATTACAAAAACAAAAAGTCAGGATTCTAATTTAAATCTCTTTACATTCGTGCTCATATATGCAGACCCTTTGGAAAACATATGTTTTTAAATGACGGTTTTTATACCTTCTAATTTCCGAATCCGACTTTGCGTCAAATGCTTTGGGAAAGCTCGAGTTTTGCATTTCAAAATGTGTTCATTGGATTGTGATGCATAAAAAACAGTTTTGAATGACGTCACATCATGAATTCGATCGGTTAGACTTCTGATTTTCAAGTCCTTTTCTGTGAATGGTGACAAACTCGAAACGGATGCTCCTCCATTTTCCCCTGGACAAACGTATGAAATTGAAATGGCTCCAAGATAAGAATCCGAGAATCGGAGTAAAAACGTCCCCACTTGTTCTTGAACCAGAGTTTTCTGCTCGACAATCCCACGATCGATGAACCCAACGATCAATCTAACAGCAATGGACCCAAAATGAGAAAATTCTCCCGATAATTTGTATTGCAAAATAATTATGTGGAAATCGATCGATGAAATCAGAATGTAAAAAAACTTACCCGTCTGTCCAGAATTCCCTGAGAAATTTACTGGTGAGTTTCACAGTTGAGTAAAACCAAGTCCAGAATGGAATTCCCGTCACGGCGTCTTTATCATCGAGCATTCTCCGAGAGATTTGAGAGTTTCCCTCAAAATCCCGAGTTTTCATTAGTTTCTGTCCCAAATAGTTGGAATTCTCCCGAGTAAATTCCCAATCGGTTTTCGCTCGTTGATTTAAAAATTCGGAAAGAGCTTGCGACATTTTACACCATGGGATTTTTTTAGTTGATGTTGAGGAAACTTCCAGGCTCCATTTTTTTGTGTCTCTCTGTTGTAAATTTCCCCAGAAAACTGTTTTCCAAGCTTCGGATTCGCCTTGAGGAGTGGCGTAAATAAATGGGGCTGTCCAAGTCCAAATCTCCTCATATTCTCCATTTATTTTCAAATAGAACTGGAACAATAGGCGCAATTTTTTCTCAAGTCCTGGTGGAAAAGTTTCTTTCGTGTCCTTTAAAATGTTCGCAAAAACCAAATCCCTGTTGTTGAAAATTTGTATTATTAGTTTTATTATGAGTTTGGATTGTTTTGATTGATCACATGAATCAAAAGTTATATACTCATTGTCAGATAGAATGGAAAAATCTCACTTGAAATCATAGATGATGTCATTTGGAGATGAATCGTTAACGATTTGTTTGGGTTTGTCACTTATTACTGGACGACAGCGATTGAAGATGCGTTGATTTTTATTATTCCTTCTCAAAAATGACTTTGCATCCTTCGCGGGTATTAAATGAACTCGTTCGAATTGGGGTTCATTTTCTTTATTGTTGTGATCCCCGAATTTCATTCCAGGCAGAAATCTCATGCTTATGTGTATTTTTGTTTGCTTTTGGATGACTTGAGTTGGCTCATCTTGAATTATGAGAGAATTTCTCATCATGGAATGAAAGAGCTCGTTCAGCTGAAATTGAAAACAAATTCTTTTCGTCAGTACGTTTTGATTTCGATATTTCTCATCGTCGTCCACGTTTGCATAGCGTTTAAAATTTAAAATTGACCTTGTTTTGTTCTTCTTCCAGTTTGTTGAATGTTGTTTTTTGCACACGTGGACTCATTGTTTTCCAGCTCACAGAGTTCCAGAAGGTTTGAAGCTGACGAATCATTTCCAGAATCATGCAAAACCAGTGCTGAATCGTGTCAATAGAGAAATCCTGAATACGACATTCGGGTTTTTCAATGATTGCCTTCACTATTAAAGACACCAAGTATTCCAATTCTGTTGTCATTTCTGTGACCAAATTTACGCTTTCACTTTCCAGAGTGATAAATTCCTCCATCTGCACAAGAATGAATTTCATTTAATGTTACCCACAGTCTTCATAATTTTCCGAAATATTGCCCATTTTTCAATGACAAAAATTTGTACATAAGCACTCCAATAATTCACCTTTTCCACTTGATCGCTGTTCTGTGATTTATCGAGAGGCATCGGCCTTTCAGGGACTTCATGTCCAGCTAATTATGTTTATTATTTATTTTACAATTAGTGAATCAATAAGTCTTTTTTAGTACTTTATAAATTAGCAAATGCTTTCAAATTTTCAACTGCGTATACCAAAAGGATCGGTTTCCTTTTCTGGTCGTTTCGTTGATCCCAATTCATTGAAAAGTACGAGGAGAGTTTTGATCGTCGAGTTCCATCGAGCACGTTTCAAAGAAACTTGCCGTAATCTCTGAGAAATCACTACTGACAAATTGACTTTCTCTTCACATTCAGATTCATCCAAATTGTTGAATGCCTGAAAGTATTTGCCAAAAATGAATTAAGATTGCACAAATTGACGAAGATCTGGCGGAAATTCATGTGGTTCTCTTTCTTGATTTGCTTTTAATAATAATACCTCTTCATATTTTTCAAGAACTTTTATCTCTGTGAGTAAACAAGCCTGGAGATTTCCATAAAATTCCGCGGGTTTTTGTTGCTAAAAAAAAAAACAAAAAAAACGAAATATTTGCATTCATATTAAAAGGTTTACACACCGCAATTTTTAATGTTCCACAAGTCAATGTGAGTACTGAAAAATGAAAGATTTGAGATCTCACTTGGAAATCTTGTGCTGCTTCTTTCAGTTTGACATCGATGAAAAAGACGGATTCTTGTTGTTGGAATGCGACCGCTTTCTGTATTTCTTGAATGAATTCCTCATGGATCTCCGCAATTCGGTGTGGAGACGGTTGAAGAGTTGGATTGATGTTGTTTTCAATCCAGAGAGCCAAATGATGTCTCACTTCAATCGGGAACGACTTGGCCCGAAATATCTCAAAAATCGATCGTTTCTCGTTGGTTTTCAAGTCCTGAACTTTGGCCCATCGTGCCATAATAAATTATTATTAGTTTTTTTTGGTTTGGTATTGTGAAGATTTTTGTCAAAATTGGAGAGGCTTCTTTTTGTATAGACGACAGTTTAGACTTTGCACTTACAGTGGACGATTCCACCTCAATTGGCTGATTTATATAGGCATGAGTGATTTCCGAGTAAAATTTAAAAATGTCTATTCTCAATAAAGGAAAATGATAAGGATGGATTTCACAGATTTTCTAGTAAACTTATAAGATTACAAGTCCAATTACATGATGTTTTTGCTACTAACAAATTTTAATAGGAACACGATAATTTGATTTATCTTATATACGTCAGCACAGGCAATGACTTTTTATGGATAAATATATTACAACATGTGGAATGTAGACTCACAGGAAATCAAATCAAGAAATACATACCAATAAATGTATATTTATATGCACAGATGAAAATAATGATGATATGGATTGAATGACAAATAATTGTAGCGTTTATTACTAGTAAAAGGGTGATAATGCGATAAAGGATTTCCTAGTAAAAGTAGTAAATGAGTTCGCATGTCTGTATATATATTCGCACATTTTGTATGTCAATGTGTGTCAGATATGACATACACCAAATCAACCAAGAATTCTTCTATCATTTTCCTTCCTCGTATATAGTGAGCAACATATTTATTTCTTTTTGATTTTTAATTAAGAATTCTCGACGAGAATGCCTTGTGAATTTTCCAAAGATCATTCTAAAAAACGTTTTGAAAATTTAATAATGACATGTGCGTTTTTGGATTTCGATTAGTCGGATCATCATGAGGATAAAATGATGATATATTTTGCATTTCGATTTGATTCTCTATTTTATTCATTTTACCTTATTCAATAGCAAGATTGTCTTAATCTCTTAATTAATGATTTCATACTAAGCACGATAACAATCATAATAGGATATATTCGATTCGACGTAGAACATATTTCATGCTCAAACATTTACAAATTATATACTCTGGAAATGTGGAGACTTGCTCAAAACTAAATAAATTCGTCAATATACGTTTGTAAAATATACCAATAAAATTCATGATAAATTTTTTAAATGCGTTAATAATTAATTCAAAATAATATGAAAGCACATAGACAAATTCTGGAAAATCTTTACAAAAGACTTGAATTCGGACTAAAAAACTCTTTGTAGGCAAATGGAAGGGCAGCAGAATTATTGGTTTTGAGGAATTTTGCATGACCTCGGTTGACCAGTTCTTCCGACACGTTGAACGCAATTCCATGAGAATCATAGCTGATCAAATTGACGATGTAGGGCATCGGCTGAAACGCTCCGCAATCATCCCGACAAATTGATTTCTTAACTTCAACCAAAGCTAAATTTTGACCATCATTTATGGTCAATCGTTTAAAATCACTCTGAGCCTTTGAACTTTTGATTAAATTTTGAAAATCCTCCATCGCCTGGAGCGTCCATTTATCTTCGTCCTAATGATTGATGCTGCTGCTGCTGCAACAAACGCCATAAAGTTGACATCGATAAGCAAACGGCGGGAGTCGACAGAAGATCTTGGGAAGAGGACAAATGTATCGAGTCGTGGTGAGAACGGTTCGGCCGAGATCAAACAAAAAAATTTCAACAGTTGGACAAAATTCATC
>JAIUND010004309.1:0-12427 GCA_034699125.1 Gisinianus flammeolus | reverse complement strand
AGAAACCAAAATTTTCTGCTATAGAAAGAGTGTTGTTGATTATTTAGTCTGCCGTCTATAGCAAGATTTCTCCCTCTCTCTTTAGGTCCACACACAATGTCTGTTCCCAGTGTTCCCTCTCAAGAAAATCGTCTGTTTCTTATGCGCTACCTATATATACGGATTACGGATACGTACGTTGGGAAGTCGTCATTAAAATAATAGTGAAAGATGCACATTTTATTATGAATCATCAAATCGTCCATTTTTAATGCTGCTTACATGTAGTTTACAATAGTTTACTATATTTTACTTGGGTTGCCTTTTGGTTTCAAATGAATTGTAATAAATTAATAGGAAGCATGCGTTTGGGGCTTAGTAAGATTTATACAAGAATGCATACAAACCGTACAAAAACATAATTATTTACCTTAATTATGATGGACTCCAAGAAGTGTGCCAATTAACGGGATAATAGTCTAGCCAGATTTGAATGACAAATTGATTAAGGTTAGCGTTATCTTTCCAAGCTTTAGTTACTGGCGAATACGTACTATTTGTATTTAAATATGATGAGCATTGTAAGTATAGGTATTGTATTCATGTGATATCATCTATAATTCATATTCTGTTGGTCGCCAACTGTCCATACACTAGTAAAATATGCTTTACCTTATGATTAAAAGATGACTACAGATATAATGATGAATATAATCAATAAAAATTTAGTTTCAATTAACCTACTGCCTTACTCTCACGCAATCATATAAAGATAAACCTCACATCTGAGCAAACTATAAACATTTCCAATTTCCAGTCATTTTCTCAGCTAAATTAGTACCATGGGAAGGAATCTTGTACAAATAATGGGCGATGTCAAATTTGGACATATTTTTATTCTACTCCATTGTTTAGAATTTCTGTCTTCCTCCCCAACTAATCCGATTAGTGATTTAGCATCCTTGTCAGTTGCTTCGCCAGCTGTAATACAAAGTGAGAGACTCACCAATGTACGAACAATTTCTGGATTATCCGGCGGAGGTAAAAGGAGAAGAAGTGGAAGACAAGAAGAGGGAGATCAAGACCAGGAAGCAAATAAGGGAGCTGATGCTGCTGCTGCCAGTGGTAACAAGACAGTCGTCGAAGTTTTAGAGCCAGTGACTATTGGTAGTTTTCGTGCATTCGTTCATGCTATCGACTCGAGTGATGTCATTATAATTGACGAAAAGACCATTGAAATCCCCGACTTTTCATATGATGGAGAGGGTCCCGCATCCTGGTTTGTTGTGGGTAATGATGGTGAATATACGAGAGAAATGGTTGATCTTCCAGACATTACTGCTCTTCCCGATGAAAATGAAAGGTTTATGTTTACATATTTTCTTTCAACACATAATGTGTTACACATTGTTGTTAATACCACACATCACAAAGTGTTTAATTTGACATATAGGTATTTTCTTTGCCCTTTACAGTTGTGATTCATTGAGAAGATATAATGGTCAGACGATTCGACTAACTCTTCCAGGAAAGTTGAAAATATACGACATTTCTTATCTGTCCGTCTATTGCCTGAGATTCAATCACAATTTTGGCTACGTAACTATACCTGATGACATCAAAGTTCCAAAAGCCGTAAGCAAACATACCTAATTTAGTTTCGTATAATTGTACATATAACATTCTACATGCATATTCCAGTATAGTAATATTTAATGTCCTATTCATTTGTAGGGTAAGAAAACGTCTAAAGTTGAAGAATGTAAGTATAAGAAAAATACTTATTTAAAAATGTATCTATATTTTAAGTATCCTCCTCCTTTTCATAAAAAGAAGAAGGTATCGAATAACAGCTTAAACTATAATTTAATCCATTATCTTAGGTGAAAATGTCGAATCTGCCGAATCTACCGGAAATGGCGGAAATGCCGGTGGAAATCGACCTGCACCTGCTGCACGACCTCCGCCAAATCGGGAGCCACCATCAAATAATAGACCTGGTCTCATTGGGTCGATTCTGAATGCATTGGGTTAGATTTGACAAATACATTTTGTGTAAAGTTTATTTGTCATTCTACTTGAAGTTCAAGCCATGAACGCAATCAATACACAAACTATACTAACATAAAATGAGAGAGCACTAAAGACAGCCACAGACTTCTTTTCTTGAAAAGAATATTGTAATAGTTTTTATTTGAACTGGAATTTTCTTTCTTTTTTTATCAACAATTCATACAAGTATGTTTAAGAAAAACGGTAAATAATATAATGTATGCATAGTATTTAAAAATTCCCTTAATTTGTCGTAATAGCCTATTTAACAGTCCACTGAATTAACTCACTGTAAAAGGTACTATAATACGTAAGCCTACATGACATATTTATTCTTGATTTATTCATATGTATATAATCAAAAAGTATGACACTAATTAATTACCATGCTATTGTTAATGATTATACCATAATGTCAACATATTTTTTGTTAGTTTTGATGGATAATGTAAGTACATTCAGGAAATAGTGCAGGTGTAAGGTGTAGTTGCAAAAAAATAACTACGAAATCTAAATACGTCATTATCTACACAATATTAATAATAGGTGAATAGATCTATTCAGGTTTGTAATTTTTTTTATACATTGTATCCTAATCCATAACTACGACTGTAATTTGTAACTGATTATTCCTTAATATATCCTGAATTTTTTTAAACGGCGAGTTTAGCTGTTAGACTAACAGTGTTAGTTTGACTCTTATAACTCGTTTTTTTAAATTAATACTATTATTTCGATATTCTTCAAAAGTAATTTGTAAAAATATGATGATACAATGTTTTACGTGTATTACATTACAGAAAAAATTTGAATCTAGAAAAATAATAAACACAATGATATAATGTCGAGATTTATGCTAGCTACAAAAATCCTTTCATATGTATACTAAAACTACATGTATGCAGTATAAACATTCATCACAAAAAATTTGCATATTTTTCTGAATTATTGTACATCGATGATGTAATTTTATCCCATATCTTGATGCATCAGTTCATTTAGTAATAATAATATATCAGTAGATTTAAGTTATTGCTAATTTTTTATTTAACTTTAGAGTAATAATAAATTACCTTGAAAACTATGCTTACTTTATTTTCTCTATACTTTCTATTTAGAACTGTAACAGGACTTTAGTGAATTAATTATGATAACAAAATGTATGCATCTAGTTTATAGACTAAAGAGATATAACATATAAAAAAAATTTCGTTTCAGTTCAAACATATCAGTACTTATTCTCAAAATTTCAGAAACAAAAAAATTATAATTTCTATACAGTTTATTCTAACTAATAATAATATTTCTTAATAAAAGAAAATGAATCACAAAAATTGCATGTGAAGGGAGGGTGTAACATGATCGATGAAGAGTGAACTTGGAGAAGGATATTATAATTCAAATTCATAATTTGTGAATAATTTCCCAATGTAATAAAAAAAAGTGACTGTTTTGCGTCTTTCTAACACATGGTAGTATAGTATGATGAAAAATGAAACTACTGAGTTTTCTAACTATGTAACGAAATTACATACCTATAATAAATACATATTATTATAAATAGCCTAAATAAGCTTTACTAAGGAATTTCCTAATTCTAAATAACTTGCATGTAAATTAAGATAACTTGAACTTGGAACAGTCAAATAATTGGCTATCATGTTTATAGGTATTGGTAAAATTTCGTGGATCGTACTTATAAACGATTTGCCTACAACTTACAGTGAATAAGATGATAAACTCTTTGAGAGGATTACAGTCATCTTCTCCATTGTATTCATCTTTTGTCTAGCTATTCTGAGACTTGAGAAATTCTTCGTATGCTTGTCTCACTTCTTCCGGCTCATCGTCTATCATGAGATTGAAATCATCATCTTCCACTCTGTTATTTAAAAAGACAGAAACGTCAGTCATATAGGTACAAACACAATGAGTAGCATAATAATAAGCACAAACAAATTATATACATGTAGGAAAAAACGTACGTGTCAGGCAGTTCGTAGTATTGACTCTGGCCCTTTACTGGGTCATAATATGCTGGATCTTGGCCCTCGGGTGAACTGTATGGATTTGTAATAGATGAAGTGGCTACAGATGTACCACTGCCTGATCCAGCTTCTGAAAAATCTGATTTATTCCAATCATTATCCTTCAATTTGAAAATTGATTCCAAGAGACCTTCAACACGGGGCTCTAATTTAGACTTGTATGACATCCCAACAACACTAAGTTGTGTAAATAATGCCCCGATTTGCTTCTTCACATTTTCATTTGTCTCATGATACAAATCCCAGCCCACAAGCTATGCATATCAATCAACAAAATACAATTAGTACAAAAACAAAACCGTACACAAACTTTCGAGAAAAAAAATGATTCAAACTGTTGTCTATAATATACCTTTAGTGTTTGATGAATACACTTGATCGTGTCAATTGAAGGTGGTCTCTTTGCAAGAGCTGTCATTAATTCAGCAGCGGCTGAAACAAAGGAAAAGGAAATCAAGTAAGATTATTGTGAATATAAAATAATTTTTTTACAAAACCAAGGATTATTGCAATAATGTTTTTGCTGAGGAAATTTTTTATTTTAGAATAGGTAAATGAATTGTATTTTCTGTATACCTGATCCAAATAAATGATTCTTAGCGCTCACTCCTTGTTTTTCAATTGAAAAATTTAGATAGAGCTCTGCCAAAAACATTGTTAATCCCTGTGCTCTCTTCTCTGTCTGTGGATCTTGAATATTATTCAAGCAGCTCAAAAATTCCTCTTGACACCTACACAAATTTATGATTTAATTATTCTGAAGTAAGTAAAGAAAAGACCCTTAAATGCACTCTTTTTAAATCTTTTATAATTTACCGTGCAATAAGTAGATTTTTAAATGTTTGATCCCCACAGGATATCTCATTTCGATACAATACTTGACACAATCTCGCACCCGAATAACAAAAATTCGGATTAGAAATGCTCTGAAAATTTTGAAAAATAACAATTATTTTATTACAACTGTGTATGAATGTTTGTGTCATACGAGTCATAACTGTATGAAAAATTCACCTGTTCAAATATCAGAGTGACCAAAATTCCCAAGGTATCAATATCGCTCAAATATTTCTTGAGAATTTCAACAGTTTTGTTTGAGCAACGTTGGAAGTCAGCTGGATTCATGGTGAGTCTGTAATGTCAGTAGTAGATTATTAAATATTATATCAATTGATGTAAAGAAAGGATAAATTGTAAACTTAATCTACAACAATGAACAATGTTCATTGAACATACCTAGTGATGGTGTCCGTGACAGTTTCAAGCACACAATCAGCATTGTCCAAGTCAAAATTGTCATTTGACATGGGACCAGATTGGCCATCGTCATATCCACTAGATTGTTGATCATATACATTCGTATTACTCCAACCTAGTTGTTGTTGTTGGTAGTGACCGCCGGAAGATCCACCTCTATGAGATTTATACCTACGATCTGTAGGAGCTGTTGAGCGTGGCACAAATTCCTTTGCCATTGGGGAAAAAGCTGGAGCAGAAGATGATGGGTAAGATGGATAAGAATCATAACTTTGGTTTTTTGTTGATGTTGGATTGGGATTCAAAGGCACATTTGATGGTTGATTTTGATTACGATTCCATGAATTTCGAGATGCATTTCCATAACCGCCACTACCACCACCTCCAAGTGGACTTGAACTATCTGAGGAACCTGGATGCCAGTCATTCGGATAACTTTGAGAGTTTTGAGACCCTGGACTTGAATTGCTGGGCCTATAGAGAGGATTCGGATTCGGACCTGTAATAGAAAAATATAAATTTTTAATAATACCTTTTAAACCTTTATGATAATATTTTACATGTAAGTATATAATACTTCTGTAATACTTTGAAGAACTTCCATAATTCTCCTTGTTTTATTATTATTCTGTATGAGTAATGTGTAATGTTTTGTATCCTGTAAATGTTTTGACAGTACTGTTTTCTAAAATCCAATTTCCTTTTACTGTAGCTCCCCTTTATCTTTTGTTTGATTAACATTAACGAATCAGAAACTTTTGATAATGACCAAACTTACATAGAATATAATAAAACGGTTACTATTCATCTGATGAATTTCATCAAAGTATTATTTATTAGCACAAGTTTACTCAAATAAATACGCAATAAATTGGACTATTATTATAGTCTACCTCTCAATTTATTTTCCAATCATAAGCACAACATTGAAGAAACTTGAGAGACTGTGTACATAACAGACTTTGTTTTTGTAGAGGTATGTATGTGTATTTGTCCTGAGATAATATTAGTATTATACACTTCCTGCTATTTTGACTGTTTGATCATCCTTTGTTACTTATAACGCTGTTGTAGTTATATATACATGAGAAAAATGGTATTATTTTTATCTTATCACATCAAACAAAATATTTTTATTTACTTTTTACACCCGACTTCTCCTGCCTTCTCACTCCTATAAACAATAAATACAATTCTAATTATCGCAATACGAGTCGCTTTAATATGACGATCTCATGCGAAAAAATGAAAATAGTAGTAGTGTTCACTACTATAGTGAACACTAAGTCAAATAAAAAATAAGCATATATTTAAATAAATAGGCATCAAAATATTATAGTCTTCAAATAGTATAAAGAATAAGATAGACTGGGATTAATATTTATCTACTATAAATTTACTTACTTTGGTTAGGATTTCCTCCATGATTCGATTGTTGTTGGTGCTGTTGATGATGATGTTGTTGCGGATGCTGCTGCTGCTGTTGTTGTTGTGGTGGAGTGTAAGGAGCATTTAAACTATTATAATTTTCTGGAGAGTATTGTTGCGGTTGCTGCTGTTGTTGTTGCTGTCGTTGAGCTGGAGAAGCTACAAGTTGATCAATTCTTTTTGATTTTAAAAGATAGCCCAAGACATCCGGAGGGATTTGGTTAATGTCAATCTAAAGAAATACATAAAGATATACGTTTGATTTTTCGTAATCTTTCTCATTGTCAATGAATTGCATCAAATTAATGTTTTTCAAATAAGCAAATGATAGATTATTTCTATAATGTATATAAAAATATAGATGCTTAATTAGGTAAGTACTGACCTGTTTGAGCGGTGGAAGTAAGGCTTCAACATCCACATTACGATGATGCTCTGAATCTTGGGCATTATCAGCATAAAATCTAGGGTCATAATTAAGATGACGGTCACGATCACGATTATTTGTAGAACCGGAGGCCGCCGTCATGTCATTATTTGGTGAATTTTGTCTCGGCAAGGAATTTGGATTATTAGAACTGTTGTAATAAGGACTGGCTCCATTTGGTGAATCCATTTTGATATTGTTATTATTATTCTTAGCTATATATATATAACAATATAATTAAAGGTCGCACCACACACTAAAGGTTTCTTTTGTTCCTTATAATAGGATACTGACACACTAAAGCACTTTATGATATTATATTTAAGTCGACTTAAATTGTGCGTAATAATAAGAGTATTAGCGTATAATGTCAATTAAGTAAGTAAGTAAGTAAGTAAATTGATATTCACTCTGGTTTTATTTATTTGTTTGTTCAAGAAATGTATATGTTTACTGAAATATTTTACAACGTAAAAAGTACAAGAGAAAGAGAGCAAGAAAAATTATTTTTCACTTTTCACACACACAAAAAATCTGTATATTCAAACTGACACAAAAAATATATGATCATGCATAATTGATTGTATTTAAATAAATAAGTAATAATTGAAACACGATTCACTCAAAATACTTTTGTTTTGTTTAAAGTTTTGATACTACAAATGCACAATAGTTAAAAAGTATAAAACACGACGACATTTCAAAGTTTTAATAAAAACATTTGATTATTTATTATTTATACTTATTTTCTTTCTTCCGATTCTCTCTCGTTCGATGCATTCACGGTGAGAGGGCAAGCTCTACGCATCTTCCGCTCTCCCAATCAACACGATTTTAGCTCTTCTGTCAAACGGAAAAAGTAAATATTTATATAGAAACCACACATATTATCATCTATCTATATATATAGGTACATTTATGTAATTAAAAATTAAAGGGAATGTATGCAAATAAATGTGAGCATCATCATTTCAGTCGTACTTTTTCTCTCGAACACGTTCAGGTTCAGGTTGTAAAATATTTTTATGGAGTCTATACTTTTCACAACTTTCTAAGATGTCATCCAACTTGGCTGTTCGTAGATTAAAACTAAAAAATATTAATCAAACAAACAGGATCATTATTTATCATCATATAATGATGTACTACATAGTATGTACTTACACAATCTTTAATAAATTAGTAAAATGAAATGGTGCTATATGTGTACAAACTGTAAAACTTACTCTGAAAGACTAATTAGTTCGTTTCCTGCTATCACCACGGCTTCATTATCAATTCTCTTAACACAAGCAGTGCATACACATTTACATATATTTTGACATCGAACACAAAAAAATTCTTTTCTATCTGGATCATGTAATGCACGGGCTTCTTCAACAAAAAATTTGGTAAAACAAGTTGCGCACGTGAATACAGGATCAATTATTATTGTTTTTTCTATAGCTCTGATTTCCTTCCGAATTCGGAGGAATTTCCATTTGACAACTTCTTGTAATGACTTGTAGTTGATAAAATAGTACGAGATTTCTTTTTTCCTTCCATTCTGGTCATGTTCATGATAGATACGTTCAGAGATTATCCGATCATACTTTAAATTTGAAATTTTCGAGACCATTTGTTCCCTATCGAATTCCAATTTAGTTACTAATTCACGCCTCTCCAAACCTATTCACAGACACACATATATTGAGTTAATTAGTGTGTATTTAAATGTACATACTCATGTAGCAGTGAATTGGGTAATATAGTAATATCTGCCAAAATGAAACAGTCTTACATTCATGTCCAACTAAGGCACGCATAATCATATGTTCGACTGAATGTGCACCATAAAATAATTTCGATATTTCAGTTGCCAATTCCTTAAAACAATCTGGAATATAGTTGACGACGTTGACGTAACCACCTTCCAGCTCCATCGGATGTATATCTCCTTATATCTCTGCTGCGAGTTTCTATAATGTACAACTGAAAATTCAGAACACAATTCAATAAATCATGCATAAATAAATCAAGAGTAGAAAAACAATATTTAAAACCATTAACAATGTAAATCAATTATTATACCTTTAATTACTAACCTTAAAGCTCCGAGTTCTTGCTAAGTAAATTATTGATTTAAATTGACACTTGTGTGGCAGAAGTGTTCTGTATCGTCAGTATATAAATTATGAGTACAAATTGTCAACAAAAATACATGCAGTGTATTTGGAAGTCTTAATATTCCATATGACTATATTATTGGAATGTCGAATAAAAATGTATATAGATTTTAAAAACTAGATTTGAGATTTCATGCCGCTTTCGTGATTAAAAAACTTAAACTTAAAAAAACAGTCGCAAAAAGCAAAATTAAAATTAATTCGATTTTCGAAATACTTCGAATTCGCTTGCGAATCTGCGAATAGCGAATGGAACAAGTAAAAATTAAAAAATCGAATGAAGCGGGGGTGGCAGTGAAGAGATCATAGAATTCATACCTATAGAGTCTATAGTAGAGACAATGAAAGTTATCACAAATACTCAATAAATTTTAACAGTTTCGGGTTTAATTAAAAGTTAAATCAAATTGTATTGTTTATTGGCATATTCCCCGATATGTTTGATAAAGTCATTTTTTAATAATCTGAATACTCAATTTAATTATGTAGATCCCTAACTACCTACTGGATTATTTGCGTTTTGTTTGAATTTTTAGGTTAGTACCGACCTATACTCTCCCTTTTTATTTCATTGAGTGACAATTGACTCAATACTGCTATATATAGCATTGAGTCCATTGTCACTCAATGAAAAAAAACAAATCAAACGAAAAAAAATGGAGAGTAGGTAAATAGACATAGGTACTATGGAAATCCCAGGGAAAAGATTCTTCTCCGAATGTGTATGCTAAATGGAAGAAACTGCATAGTAAAACTAATGAATCTTTCTATACCTCAGTGAAAACTAAGGTATAGAAAAGTCATCACAGACACGGAACAAAGTTTTTGTGCTATATACTTACAATTGTTAGATACTACGCACACTGAAAATTGACGATTGAGTGCCACACAAAGTAGCATATAAGTTTGAATCGCAGGGAATATGAGGTATAGGTATCTATATAATTGTTTAGGTACTTTATTCCAGGCACTCTATTACCTAATTATAAGTTGTGGTGGCCAACTAATTGTAAGTAATAGTTGAGTGTATCTATGTTTTTACATAATGGTTATGCATATTTCTTCTTAGGAAATCCATCACGAGTGGAAGACGTAGGGCGACTTGAGATTCCCAATTTTCCCAGACGGGCTCAGAGACAGAAGGTCTGACGGACGACGTACCTATATAGACGACCACAGACAACAGGATTTTCATTTGTGTGTATAAAATCTTGAACAAAAAGCACAAACATGGGATAGGATTATATGATGTTTACATTTATATTACCTACTACGAGAATCAGTGCTCAAAATAAATAAATCGTCCACCCACACCTCCCTTACTCATACTATACCACGTCTAATTTTACGTGTTGAATTTCATTCATTGATTTTTTTATATGCTTTTATTTATTAATGTTTCGAATACTGGAGACACTGATACTGATAGGGTTCCGACTCTGAAATTCAGAGTACGGAAATTTAATATTGTACCGTACATGCAATTCGTACATTCATCAGAAATAATGTTAAGAGTGAGTGTATATTTATCAAGAAATTAAAAAAATTCCTCAGCTTCATATAATATGTACGACGGGAAAAAATATAGTGGTTTAACGTTTATCCAGGTGAAATTTCAGAGCATGTTTTTTAATTAAATTATTAATATACATACTATATTACTATATAGTATATATAATAATATATTTAAAATAATGAAATGAGCTCATTCAGCAAAATATCAAATTGTTGCACAATGGGATTTGAACGAGGAATTGAGTAAAAATGCCAAGTTGGAAATGTTAGAATTGACATTGACAATTGAGTGTTGACGTAATATAAAAATTATATGATGACAATATAAAAAATTGACAATGACAGTCTGACGGACTAGCAAATACCGCGAAAGAAGAATGAAAACAATAATCACAAATAAAGGGTGAAGTGTGTGTGTGTGTGTGTATATAGTAAGTAAAGTAATGAGCTTTACACTGTGATCGAGGTATAGCCGGCGAATGATTCTCGTGGCATATTTAAGGGAAAAGTTTACTCAGACGTTGAGCAGAAAGGGAGAGAAGACAAAACTCTCTTGCTGAATCCTCTGGACTCTCTCATATCAGTCGACATCACATCTATCAGCTCCCGTTTTCTATTGAACTGCCCATCTTCTTGCCTCTTGTTCTTCTTTTATTGTCTCAAGAAAATTACAGTTTAAATTATTTTCATTTAATTGACTGACTGATTTGATTTTGTAAAGTCAGAGTGAACGTGAAATTGTTCCTGATTCGTGACTGTGTTTCCTGTGATTGTCAATTCCGAATTATCTGAAAACCTGTCCACTAATTTTCAAATCAACAAAATTATACATCATTTTTTGTTGAGGGTATTTTGGATTTTTGACGGGAGAATCTTTGTACTCAGCTAAAAAGTTAAAAAATCAGCATTGGAAAGGTATACGGAAAATTCATTTGACTTCATTTTCATTTTCATTATGTGCAAAATCGTAAGAATTGTGATATACATTTTGGTGTGAGCGTTGAGTGGAGATAGGAAATCAAAGATTTTAGTGATTTTCCACTTTCTCCCTGTGAAAATTTCCTCAGAGATGTACAATTTTAACTTATATTTGAATTTATCTTGAATGAAATTTATCAGGATCTTATATAATCTCATTCAACCATCATCAACATAATGAAATTTCCTGGAATCTCATCTCCAAGTGCCCTTCTCACATCCCTTCTGAGTATCTTCCTCATGGTGATTGGTTTGACTAGAGAAGTTGACGGGAAAGCCTTTGCATTTGCCATGTCAGCCCCGCAATTCCTCGTCAATGTCCCCGATAAAGACTGTCCTCCAGGGAAATCCAAAGATCCTTATGGAATCTGTCGACGACCACTTTATCACCACAACTCTTCAAGGCATCGTTTTCATACTCGCAAATAAATTACAGTTTTATATTTATTTACTCAACTCTCAACTGTATATACTTATTATATATTATATATACTTATTATATAAAGGAGGGGTCATACAAGCGGGGGTAGCTTACCATGTTAAAAAAAAACGACCGACAGTTTTCCTAATTTTTGGAT
>JAIUND010004308.1:0-12428 GCA_034699125.1 Gisinianus flammeolus | reverse complement strand
CCCCCCCCCCCCCCACCAGCTCACTTTTACGCATAAATGTAAAGTAACTCGTAAATTCAAACTGTATATAATTCTCACGTATCATATGAATAATTTTCTAAAGAATACCCGAAAGTCAAATAAAAAAACGCACAGTCTTTTATAGCTTGTAGCTTCCAGGACTCCAAAAAAACATCCCTATGACCCTGACTTTCATGCATTTCCAACTTCCATTGACAAAGACTAGGAGACCATAGTACAGAATTTCATTCATTTTCATTTCCTTCGTTTGAAAAATGAAAAAAAAAACAATCGTTCCAGCGTTAAACGTCATCCTCGGAGTAAAGAAAAACCAAAAGAATAATAATGATAATGGCTATTTAGTATATTTACTCTTCCAGCACCTCCCGTATATACAATATATACATACAGATCTACACAAACACATGCAACGAAACACTATTCAAGTTTATTATAAAGCACACTAAATATACCTTCAGGCTACATATTATGCACATTTATATTTTACAAGTCCTCAATATAAAGTGCTACAGACAGATCTATCTATCTTCATTTACCGTATTTGTTAATAATGATTGTTGTTATGAATGAATATGTTAAACTTTTTTGTCACTTCATATTTTTGAGATTCCTCTCAATAATAATTTTCGCACAGCCAAATGTATCAAAAACTCGATTCTTTTTATGCAACGACTACTTTAGCAATTAAAGCAAATATGACTAAAAAGAAACCCTTTTCATGAGATTCTCATCGACACCAACCGTCAATAATAAAACAAAAAAAACGAAGAAGAAAAATCCACAAGGTTGTACTTGTATCCGTCACGAGACTGAAATATATTCAAATAATAAGAAAACTTTCAGGTATATAGTTTGAATTTGAATTGCGGACTTCAAAGTTTTTACAGTATTCGTATGCACGAGTCCCTTTCACATGTAATAAAAATGAAGAAAATGCCAGCAGAATATTTTTATAGAATTCTTCTTACAGTCTACACTGAATATTGTATATCTATGCACATTTTGAAGTTTGATGGTGATTCGTGAAGCTCTGAGCTACATCTTCATTTGCATTTGTATAATATTTGTTATAGCCGCTCGTATACATATATAATAATATATATATATAATGTATATATATGTATTCTGCTGTTCTATTTGGAGGCAGTACAAAGAGCAACGAAGACTAAAACACTATGTATGTGCTTGGAAATACAAATGATAAAATTCAATGCGTATACGTTAAAAACCCGTTGGTAAACAAACTTACAGCGCAAAATGAAATAAAACCCTTGCAGCAAGCAAACGCATCTCCTACTATATATACAGATCCATGTGGTTAATTCATAATATGAATTTCAAAAATGAGTAAACACTTTTGAAAATAACAAGTAAAGTATACATGTATGTAACTTCAAAATATGTGAACACTAAAAATGTTCAAACTCAAAATAATTTCCCATGTACAGAGAGTCTGCACTACATGTAGTACATACTACTCCAAAACCCTATTTCAAGTATGTATGTACTTACCTAATTCAATTTTATACTATATTTCTGTATACAACAATGAAATATTTATCCAGTTGTATCCAAGTATTAGAGTTCATTTTGTGTATTTAAGCAAATACACATATATTATGAACTTTATAGCTGAGTTTATTATTGTACAATTAAATTATTATACGGTTATTTAGTATTTCGGTATGCTAATGAATGCTGAAAAAAAATTGGCCGTGCATGCAATTTTGCAAAGAAAAAAAAATCATCTCAGTCATAAACCACTGAATGATACCTCTTTTAGTTGAAGCCATGTACATACTTTTTCGCATAGTCAATCATAAATCGTCGTGTCGGCACTCCAATTCTCTCCGTCATCGTCATCTCTTTGTCAGTCACATTTGTAACCGACTGCGACTTCCTCAATCGAGCATGGGTAAATCAGTAAATTATTCACATTACATATAGCCAGAGCCGATATACATAAACGTACATACACTACGACATAACGGTAGTCATGCACACATGCACATACACGCATAAAAATTGAACTCATTGAAACTGCTCAAAATTTTATATTCTTTTTCGGTCTCTTGTCTTCAAAGATATTGTCTTTCACATATACTGAATAGTTCAAATATGACTTTCATTTTTAATGTCATTTTCCCAATGGCAATTCATAAATTTATATTAAGACTTCCATTTGTGCAGTAAGAATTATTGAGGAATATTTACGCAAGCACCATTAAGAAAAAAGTAGCTATCCACTACATATTTACATGTACAATACAAATAGTTATTATGGTCTTCAAAACATAAATTTTGAGTTAAAATCTATCCCACTATAATAACCTGTCTAATGTGTGTGTACTCATTAAATTGCATTCTATTTCCCAATTTGCTTTTGGGGAATAATATTCCAAATATCAAATTTTTTATTAAAAGTAATTTTGAATATGGCTTGCATATTTTTTGCAAGTTTACCTCTCCTTTAAAATTTGAGTATTCTCTCATTTTTGACTATGCCCCCCCCCCCTCCCCCCATTGGAGCCAGGGAATTTGGGAGCATGCACACAGTACAACACTTTTGCAACGTTTGTCCACTCTATATAACTTCTGTCATCATAAAGTCGGCTCGGCTCTATATAACCGGAGAATTCTATTTACTTCGTGGTCGTAAATGGTCCAGCAAAACAACAGAACCAGATGACAAAATCCAGCCGGTTTTTTTTCAATTGTAACCATGTGTACGTGTGCGAGCGCTGTATGTGTAACAAGAGAACAAAGTCCAAGTAGTCCATGAAAGTATCAAATGCAAATGAATGTTTCCAACAAGATCCCGTATTTTTTTTCCTCGTACTTGCATCTGTGTACATATTCCTGAGGGTAGTTATCAACGTCGGTATAGATTGAGAGAAGCCCGTTAAAAATATAATGCAGCCTTTAATATATTTTCTCGTCAGATTATACATATGAAAATGGGATATGAAAAACAATAATCAGACATAATGTAATGTACGATATTATATATAGAAGTGACTCAGTTCAGTTGCTGGTTCACAGAAATTTAAACAATGGTTCGAAATGGTTCAAACAGAACTGCACCTGCATCACATTCAAGTGCTGCAAAGCCATCTAAAATACAATAGTGTGCCAAATTGTACGTGTATTGTCTTAACGATTTCTTCAAAACCGGGAAAAGCGTTGTGATATTCACCAATACCAACACTTTACCTATACAGATCTGTATGAATATGTAGTACGTACTACGTACCCACGTACACGCACACACTGACTAAAGAAATCCCTCGAAAGTAAAAAATATTCCATGCAACCTGAAGAAAATGATTCAATATTCTGATTTATAGAGAATTTGTATTACAGATATAGAAAAAATACAGGGTGTAAGTAGATTGAATCTAACAATCGATTGTTTAGATCTTATCTAAACTATCTTATGGAAGAAAACACTACATTTTAAATTTATTCAAATGATTTGAAGCCGGGAAGGAAGTCGATTTCAATTAAGTAAGCTTTTTCTCTACTTTATATTCTGCAGATCACTGATCACTCCCTATATTTATACATGATTTGTTCAATAATGTTGCCCTCCAGTTCGATTGTTCTTCTCCCCATTTTTCTCTATTTTTAAGTCATTTGTTCAGAGAAATAGATGAAAAGGAGCTTTAGCGTTGTAAATACATAAAAATTGATGATGAATAAATTAAAGCATTCTATTGTCCAAAAAAAATATATGAATGAATGATAGGGAGCAGGATATAAAATAAAAAAAGAACCGGTAAGTTACTGCCATTGACATTGCTACGGCCACACAACAGTAGTCCAAACAACATGTGTATTGACTGTGTGTGTCTGTGTATAGTGTGTATACTGACTGTTCTGATAAATTCTAAAGGATACAAGAAATTAATGAAATACATAATAATATTATATATAAAAATAATTCCTCTGTATATTCCGTGTGTGTTTGTGTGCTTCATCTACACTTACAGAACCCTCCAGACTGCAATTGCGTATACCATTCACATTCACTCAAGTACCTTTGAATCTCATATCTGATGAATACACGTCACACAATCCAAACCATAAACCGTCAACTGCTACATGCAGTTGAAAACTACATATGGATCTTCCGGTTGACGTCGTTGACAGGCGTTCAACTAAATACTAAACACACTTTCCATCCCGTTTTATCTACTCTATACTCGTTGCCTTTTTAAAGAGTATTTAGTCAAGTCACCGCGCCTTCAAAGTTCTTTATCTACCCTATAAATATATGTATGACTTGTACAAATTACAATTCCAGTATGTATCCCATACCTTTCAGTTACCACACAGCCGTATGGCATAGTCGTATACAAAATAAAACATAAATAATACACAGTTCATAGGATGGATTCTAATGTACAAATAAATACGGAAATCCAGCTTCATTATCAATATCAATGATAGTAAAAAAAGCTATGTGCAAAGGTGTAAAATGTGGTGAGATATGAGCAAAGGAAATACGTCCTCATCAACAAATATGTACAGACAGAGTGTGCTACACTCTCTAAATTAAACATCCACTCATCATCATAATAATATGAAATGAAGGGGCGCTCCATGGTTGAAAATAAGGACGGAGAGAGAGAGAGAGGTCTTTAACATGAACCACCCTCGCTTCGTTCAACCTGTGTCCGTGTACATACTATGGATTGTTCATGAATTCATAATAATAATAATTCATGATCATAATTCTTCAATTCATATCACACCCCAAAGCCCAAAACCATATGTCAATTGACAATTGTGCATACGCAGCACAAGACGAGCTCTGGAGTAATAATAACATGAAAATACAATCATATTTATTACAAATACTTGTTTGTAGTGGTGACAGTTGGTTGTGGCCAGTTGAAAACAAACGCTAAAAATTTACAAGCTTTTCCCCCTCTCAATCAATTCCTTGATGTGTTTAGCATAAGCCTATACATATCTGTAGTTAACTTACCACTGTGTCTACTTGTAGTAATCTCGTAATCACTTTTCCACCAAATTGTAAACAGTAGTTTTTGATCAAGTATATACGTACTTTTCCCTATTTTAGTGCATTCATTTTGATCACACTTCTTGAATTTCTATAATATTATAGATTCTTAAACCTAATCAATCAGGAAGTAAGACAAATGGAAACTTACAAAGTGTATTATTCTAACACCCTTTTTAGATGTGACCCAAATAGGACAACTTATACAGAAACAAGAAACGTATTATCTTATCCAAAAGACCTGTGAAAATAAAGCTACAGCTTTATTTTGAGCGTTAGATTAGCAATGCCAAAAAGTAATTCATTTTTCATATCCGCCGCTGTTACCTCACTAGACTCACTACTCAATACTGATCGTATCTCGACAACAAACGTATGACGTGCATACACAAAGTACAGCTTTACACCTGATTTCAATTCCATACCTGAATGATCGAACACTCAATTCTAAGTGTAAGTCTAGCATCAAAAAATGTTCAAACGGTCAAACACGAACAGATTTTTGTTGTTTCAAGTAACCATGTACGACAATTACATAAATGTGCACAAACGCCCGCAATCTGTCCTTTTCCTGAGCCTAGATTAATTTTCACGGCATGGGAACAAATAATGAAAAAAGTTCAAACATCGTACCGCATTTCTCTCACTCTCTTTTCGCGTAAGTGAGCCCGTAGCAGTTAAATACAGATAAAGCTACACATATATTTCCATGTAATCCACACCGTATCGATATCGATAGTTTAATCACACATGTTCTCTCTCATTTCCCAAATTCAATTCTACGAGGTCAGCTATACAATATTTTCATTTTTATCATGATAAGAAAAGGCAATGTTCGCGGCTTTAAAAGAATGACAATGTTTTAGGATTACCTTGAGTGTATAGAGAAAAACCTCAAACTGCGATATTTCGAGTCAAGTCAGTCAAATCAAACAAAATGGGAAGATGTACTAGAGTACTATAGTACATGGACAGCCGGACAGACATGCAGTCAAATCGAGAAAAAGAGTCAAATCCACCGAAGAAAACGTTTTGAAATTATACAAATACAATTTGTATTCTAACGATAAGTGAACGGTTGAACGAATGATGAGTACAACATATCAATATGTAAATTCCAGAAAATTTTATGTATCTCTCAACTCTAAGAATCATCTCATTTAATACTCCTTAATAAACAGAGTTTATCAGGGTGAAAGGAAGTACTGGAAAGGAAAAGACCTGAGAAACAACACAAATGTTTGATATCCGTAAATCAGTATATAGATACGATGCAGAATGTGGAAAGTTGTGTGTCTCAAATGAGTAAATCAATGGGGAAGTACAATATGAAATACATAGGTATATATATTGTACATATTACTATGTATATATATATGGATTACAGGGAAGGAAATGAGGGTTCTAATTACACAGCGACAGATAAACATCCTTCCACTTTGCATTCAAAGCCATTTAACTGAGTTTTAGTAAAAATATTTGAACCATATTTCCCCTCCATAGACAAACACGTGTATACATAATATGGAGAAGATACATTTACAATTTACTTGAAACTTCCCTTCAAGTTCCACGTGTGTAGGCATACCATCTCACTTGAAATCTACCATACGACAAATGGAATTTACACATAACGTTATATTTCCTACCTAACAATACACAAACACACACTCACTCTCACAGGTAAAACCCTAATAAACATAAACGCACGTACATACGGGTAAGTCATACTAATGATACGAAGGTGAAATTCTATGAGAACCACATTGCACATTGTGTACATTACATATCGATGAGTTTTTGTGAAAGAAAACAAATATATAGCTCCAAGTTACGGGTACTCTCATTGTTAATAGGCAAGCAAAATGTGAGCAATCAGGAGAAAGAGAAAATATCCAGTTTGACTCAGAGAACGTGAAGAACAAGTAAAACTTTGAGGACCAACACATGCATTACCAACCTATTTGTACTTGCGTCTATATAAAATCCAAGTGGAAGAGAGCTGACTGACATTGACGTTGAAGCCCCATGAAGTATTCATAATCGTCCCGCATCATTTTTAACCTCGAAAACAAACTCATTATTATTTCAGATTTAAACTCTTCCTAATTACTGCCATCATTAGACTCGTCCTTTTGTATATATTTTCTAAAATCATTAAGATTCCATTTACACACTACCTAGGTATATCTACAGTTATTATACACATTATATACACATTTACTACGTAGTATTCAGCTATACACACGAAGACTTGAGAACGCATAGATCAAAACATTCACACAAAACACCACACTCGACACTTAAAAATAGACAACATTTAACAATGAGGTCGAAAGAGTATGCATACGAAACTCAAAATATTGGATATTAAGTATATCTTTCTCATACAACATCATTTTTAGCGCAAAATTCTTCTCTTCACACACTGAGATTCTTAATGACATGTTCAAGACAACCGCAGCTCAATTAGACAAAGGGGAAAACGCAAATGATGATTACATGATTGTTCATTTGTAAAAAAAACTGCAGTCACATCACTATATACTGCACAGCTTTCTTTCTGAACTCTCAAAAGTGATAATATTTTTTTTAAGTCGTGTCGTCTGTATACTGTATACACAATACAAAGCACAAAACATAAAATCATTAATCATTAATGTACGGAAGTTTACCGAGGAAAAATCTATCAAAAACGAATTTGAAGAGTATCGAAATCAAGTTTTCATTCTTTGGGACGGGGACTCTAAATACTGTAGTTCAATTAAACTTATTAAATTTTGAGTAAGTTAGATTTTACTTATAAAATATCAAAACTTATCATACTTTTTTATTAGTTCAATGCATATTTCATTGGTTTCATTCATTATTCTATGTACTGTACATAATGTACACGACAATGAAGAATGAACGGAGATTGGACAACAGAAGTAGTAATTTGATTGCGTTTGTCACATTACTTGCAGTTAGTGTTCTGTATTCTGCACCAACCCCTATCATGGGTAAACTAAAGTTCATTGCCTCATCAGCGTGTATTAATGAGGTCTCATTTCTTCTTTAAATATAATTAAGCCTTGTCTGTGCACATATATTTCCATGACCAATCCGGATTCAATTTTACAAAGGTTAACAATAATGTATTAAATACATTGTATTTTCATGTGTAAATTGTCCCGATTTGTGCAGTATACATATTACACAAAGTGCAAATGTAACAATAATTTCATACTTAAGATGTCAGCAACTCATTGATTCGATAAGGTTGTCTTAATGTCCAAGTTCCGTCCCCGGTAGCATTTCATGAACCTATTTCTATGTTAGTTGTATTTTTGCAAAGTTTGCAAAGGGCTTGGAAGGGATTCTTAAATAGAATTCGATTCAGCCCATGAACTTTCTTTAACCTTTCTCTCTTGTTTAGGCTAACTGTTTAACTCTTGGTCATTGTATCGTCAAAGGATGTTCTCTTTCACTCAAATTTCAGAGATTAGTAAGTATCATTTACGATTTGTGGGACGAGAGAAACTTTAATGGATGACCTCTTAGCCTTTCACGCCCAAAGTTTATACAGACTAATTTATATAGCTTATAAAATAAGAAACAAAAAACAATCATTTAAGTCGTTCAAATTTGTTGTCTATCTTTAGTTTGACAAATTCAAAAATTGATACGTTTCAATAATAAATGCATTTACTTAAGTTCATTCCTATACACACTATAGTAATGCAATGGAAATTCAAAGGACTACATGCACGGGTCAATAAAACATGGGTAAATTTGCTAAAAGGTCTAGTTTCAAGTACCTCGTTTATTTGCTTGTACAGTTTATGCCTTTTCCACATTAGGGATTGCCACTATTCTGTTTTGACAAAGTACTCTTCTCATGTGTCAAGAAATTTCTCCAAATAGTATGTACCTAGGACATTTGAATGCTTATGTATGCATCCATGTAGTTGTCAGTGACAACTTGTCACCAACAATGACAAATACAAGCTCAAACCTCACAATATTTCCATAATATTATATATTATTAGTATTTATTAGCATGATACACCAAATATTATTAGTATAGTTGTATAGCAGTAATATTCCTGGATGTCAAAGTCCTTGCGCCTTGGAGACTGTTAACAAGTACACAGTACATACAGATACCACATAGTACATGGCACATGCATACAAGCAATTCCAAAACGGGGAAAAACTGCCAGCCGTGTCGTCGTCAATAATGCGCCACAAATATATTATCTGTTTTTTTTTCGTTTCTTCACAATATAATAATAAGCTAAAAGGATTTCCGTTTTAGCATGGATGACGTGGCCATGTGCTTTACAGTGCTTTACAGTGCTTCAGTCAAACAATACTCACAAATACTTTTGAATTCATGCATCCCGAATATATATGAGCAAATAGGAGACGAGAGTGAATGAATTATTTTACGAGTTCATGAGCCATGGGCGTCATGTCATATTTTCTCGAGTATTGAAATTCAAATATTTGATAGAAATTTGATGGATATATATACATGTATATATTTAATACATATTGAATTGATACATCCAGGGAATACAATAATAAAATTTAAAATCCAGTATTTGTTCCTCGCATAAAGAGCTTGTCGTTTGGAAATAATTCAACATACTAATGATGGAACTTTTTATTTATTCATTTTGTAAATTGCAACTCGTTAACTTTAAAAGTGTAACATCGATAGAAAAATCAATCCCGTAATTCATGTACAATAAAATTGTAAACCTTTGACTTATAGTCCATAACTATTATTCAGTACAAAACACAGAACATAAAAAAATTGGCACTAAGGTGAAGAGTATGTATTGAATACCCTATCCATCCATATATATGTATATATGTACAAAACTATAGAGTTCAATGCAAATACTCTAATCCGGCCTTAGCTGACTGTATATTTGTTTCTACAGCTATACGTACACATTGCTGTACGTTTTTTGGGATAGACGTGACTTTTACTATATGAATATGTGTATGTTGAACTGGCTACAAAGCTATACATAGTATCAAATCGACCTGTGAAGTTAAAGTACCTATACGAGATACATATATGAGAGGATAGAGTGAAAGAGTTTAGGGGATGACGGCAGGAAGTTCCTGCTCGAGCATTTAATGAGGCAATTTCATAGAACAAGAGTTTTGTTTTAAAACACCACAAAAATAACAAGATAAAAGGTGAGAGAGAAATCATACATGGAGGATATCCCCATTTTTCCACTTCATTCACACTTTTCACAGTGATTCCCGTACATCCAAACATGAAAACGTCTGTCACCTGCCACATTTTCCCCTCATTAATCAACACCAATAAACCAAAAACCACTAAACGTTACATGGCCCCTTGCTTCAATAAAGACTTAATTTTGTTAAATTCCTGTTCCTTCCTTTAACGTCAAAGCCCACACATTTAAGCCATTTTTTTTACACCTCACAGATAATAGAAATCAATAAAGTATTTTATTTTTGAATTTCTTGGACTGAACCATGGGGAGTGCTAAATTTGCTATAGGAATTCTATTTCGTTTCTCTGGACTCCTTAAAACTACGTATTATACAGACTGTAAAATTTTCTCAATTTGTAATTAGCGTTTGGAAAGTACAAAGACATTTAGGAAGGAATATAGGTATAGATATATGTAGACTGAGTCTACTGTAGACTCTATAGACTGCAGAGACAAAAAGATAATATATACATGCAGAAACACTGTATGTTGAGTATAGAGCTGTGAAAAATTTTCAACACGTGTATTATGTTGGTGTCAATGACGACGACGAAATAAAAGTGATAATTCTAATTCCCTTTGGGCCACATATTTCTAATACGTGCAAAGTAAACTAATGTAATGGGCCAAGTCTATCTGAAGTTTGATGCAGGTTTCTTTCGTGAGCGTCAAAACACATTTTAAATTCATGAGTATCCACATATGTACACATTTAATCAAAATATAACAATGCGACTTGTAGAAGTATTCTTTAAAGTTGTACTAAGATACTGTACACATAAAATTTGAGAGAGCTTGAAGTATATATATGAAAATGACTACAATTCAAAGATCCTAAAGCTCAATTTTATGTAGTAGAAGTAAGTAAGCGTCATAAAAGTTAATAGCTCATCAGCGTGAACTTAATTTCTATACGTTTGGCTTGCGTTTAAACAAGGAGAGGAGACAGAAAGCGAGAGAAGGTGAAGATAGATAAATTGAAATTTATATAATTTTGAAATTCCATGGAATGCCGAATGTGATGATTTACAATTCCTAGTAATGTTCTCATGGTGTGAGTTTGTCATGGAGTTCCAGTCGTAAAATTGTCATCATTCTTAAAATATAATTATATAGCATTTAACACTTGACACATAAGTATGTATGCAGTATTTCTACTAGATATTTTTAATGTATGATGTACTTATAACAACAACAGCTTCTTTCAAGAGAACTTTAGAATAAGTTGTGCATTACCGTAAACTATCATGTATAGAATATTATGTATATTGATTTTAATGTTGAAGTGAAGGGAAAGACCTTTTATTAAATGTATTGTATATATGCAATACATAGACGTATGCAGTGCCTTGATGTACAACAAAACTGGATTCTATATAAACAGAGATAAAATAAACATGTATTACCCATTATCTCATTTTGCTACTACAATCATTAATACCAGCAATAATTGGGAGTGAAGAAAAAGCAAGAGCAATAGTTTATCTATATATATATTTTTTACCGTCTTCTGCCGGCAGTATTAGGACAGAATTTTTCATGTTCAAATTCCAATTTTAATACGAATAAGATAGACGGCTCAAAATAAAATGAAAGCCAAAAGGCTTATTAAAAGGTATATGACAGGCTAAAGCCTCAAAAACGTTTTATGCAACAATATGAAACATGAAGAAAAAAATCTAATATATTATAATGATACATGAAGAAAAAAATCTAATATATTATAATGATACATGAAGAAAAAAATTAATATATTATAATGATACATGAAGAAAAAAATCTAATATATTATAATGATACATGTACAAAATAAAATACATATAAATATGTACTCATCGCATATTACTGGCAATGAGAACCCAAAGCCCTTAAGTAAACACATTATCGAAAATGTAAACAGAAGAGACGAATTTTTTAAACTTTCAGGCTTGTTTGACTTAGGTACGTTAACACAACAGAGCCGTATGTCACCTTATTTACTCTGTCCATCTTGTTGGCCAGTGATTAACTATTCAGTAATACCTTTTTCTCTTCTTTTTGTATATGAAGGAAATGTTTTGTAATTTAATAGTAGAATTTCATGAGTTTTTTAAAACTCTCAAAAAAATTGACAACACTCTCATCCACCATAC
>JAIUND010004307.1:0-12429 GCA_034699125.1 Gisinianus flammeolus | reverse complement strand
TCAAATGTCAAATTCAAGAGAGTAAAAAAATACAAGGGTCAAATGTCAAATTTAAGAGAGTTTAAAAAAATACAAGGTTCAAATGTCAAATTCAAGAGAGTTTAAAAAAATACAAGGGTCAAAGGTCAAATGTCAAATTCAAGAGAGTAAAAAAATACAAGGGTCAAATGTCAAATTTAAGAGAGTTTAAAAAAATACAAGGGTCAAAGGTCAAATGTGACGTACGATTTCCCACCAAACGTGTGTTCAGAGCCCCTTGCCGCTGTCTGACCCCAATGGAAATGGATCTGACTGAAAACATAGGTTCCACCGAGCAAAGTTCCGGACAAAAAACTGGTGGATGTCAAATCCGCTCGAATTGAGACAGAAACTGTTGAACAGAAAAAGAAAAAACGGTCCAAATATTTTCATATTTTGAATAAAGCGCACTCACAAAAAAATCAAAAAGAAGCATCAAAAATGACTGCATTTCTCTACAACTCAAGTTTAGTAGCATTTATGGGAATTGTGTGGGAGCAATAAAAAAAATAATAACTTTTTGGAATTGGCGTTTGGCGGGAATTTTTTTAAATTTTTTAAAAAGCAAGTCCTAATTTCATAATTTAATAATTTGAATATTTGTGACTATATATATATATTTTGAAGTTACGTGTATGTCCATTATTTTTTAATTTGAAATCTTGTGGGGATGCGTAATTTTTATTCTGATCCAAACTCTTGGCTTCGATGACCGTCTTTGGGACGCCACCGGGTAAATCGATGGGAGATTGTTCTTTCCCTGTTTGACAGGCGCCGCCCCATTTAGTTGGAGCACATCCTGGAGCCTCAGTATAGCAAAAATCCGCCGACTCCGTCCCTGTCCACAATAATGACGACAACTGAAGAAGGATCACCAACACACACACCGACGAGACTCGTTCCTTATGATTTACATTCAAATCTATTAAATGTAAAGTTCTGAGGGAGCCAAGTCCAAAATAGATTCTATAAACTTGAGAAATCATTGGCAATCCGCGCCCCGCACACACGAAATTTCAAATGTACGAAAAATCCCCCCGCCAAAAATGCGTATTCAATTAATTCAAATGTGCATATGCAAATTCATTTTTTTTGTCCCCTTCAAACACACTTTCAACACTCCGCAGCAGCAATTTGGATTCTTTATAGTTTTGGTCTGTGGACCCACAAACTAAAAGAAAAACAAAATTCAAATGCTCATTTCAATTCGTTTAATTGTGGACGAGCCATTTTCCTCTGATGCACACACAGTATAAAAATTCAAACAAAGTATACAGTTAAAAAATTTAATGGTCAGGCCATTCAATTTTTCATCCTTTCAATTTTTGTTTATATATACGCGATCAAGCAACAGACAATGACTCGATTAAAAAATCCCACACATTTCTCCTTCCTTTTCCCTCTTTTTTTTTGCACTATGGCTCGTGAGAGCGGGAGATATTCAAATTTAACGATATAAAAAAAAAGGACAAGGGAATGTTAAAAATAATTAGAAATGTGTGTGTTTGGCTCCATAAATTTTTATTTTTTCGAGAAAAAAAAGTCCACATGTTTGGAATTGACATGGAAAATGTACAATAACTATAAAATATATGTACAAACATTTTCATTTGAATAAATAATAAATATGCCGGGAAATTCAAAAGATTCAAGATTCAAAAAAGTTGATTTCAATTATTGAAGAAGACATTGAGGTCAAAGGTCAAATATGTGGATCACGTTCTTCATTCTTTTTTTTTTTTTTGTCTTTTTCAATGGCGATTTGAGGCGATTTGACGATGGACACTCCGCCCTATATAGTGCTGCTTGAAGAGGCGGAAACGGCGGGGTCCTCCACCGGATTATTGAGGGCCGTCTTCTTGAAGGTTCAAAATAGGGATTGAATTCAATTGCGGATCCATGGGCTCATCTTCCTCGTCTTCCTCTTGGAGAATCATCTCTGGATGATTGAGAATGTCCGCATTCAAATTCAATTTCAAAGCATCTTCATAACTCAAATCTGGTCTTGGTCTTGGATTGCCAATTCCAATTCCAATATTTCCAATGGAATTTCCATCGTGTTGTTGTTGTTGTTGCTGCTGCTGTTGTTCTTCTTCTTCTTGTTCTTCTTTTTCGCTGCGGCCGTCACTGATGGTGACGAGAAGGATTTCTTTGGAGCGTCGAGTTCGTCCGCATGTGTCCACGAGCTTCAGCCGTTTGTTCCTCCTTCGTTTCCCCGTGTATGGAAAGCCATTGAAATTGGGGAGGAGCTCCTCTTCATTCACATTCTCTTCGGAGCCATCCATTTCTTGACCTTTTCCTCGACCTTGACCTGGACCTTGACCTTGAGCTTCCTCGTCCCACTCGACTTTGATCAGCGTCTGTTTCCTCCTCCGCCGTTTTGTTCGCTGTTGTTGTTGTTGTTGACTCCCATCCGCATCCATATCAATATTCGGCTCTTCTTCATTTGAATTTGAATTTGAATTTGAATTTGAATTTGAATCTTTATCTGGATTTGCAATGGGATTCAAATTCCCGGCGGGAATTTGAATTGGAATTGGAATTTCCATATCCATATCCGATTGTTCCAAGGACTCATTAGGGTTTGTGATGATGATGTCCGTAGGATTATCTGGATGCGGAGTTCCCTTGGACGACGGCTCAAATGTAGTGGATGATGAGGTTGATTCCAAAATGGATCCTGAACTGCTTTGAAATTTGGCGGGATTTGAATTTGAATTTGAACTTGAACTTACATTTGCATTTGAAATTCCTTCGGGGACTGGAGGATTTTCCCGAGTTTTTTCAGTAGCTCCTGCTACTGCTGCTGTGGCTTCCTCCAGCTTTTGAATTTCCCCCTCCATTTTTTGAAGTTTTCCTTCCAACTGAAAGCCAAACAAAATGAATTCAAAAAATTGCAACTTTTCCGCCTACATGCGCACGTACAGTCAAATTAAATTGGGGATTCCTGTGGGTATTATTTGAATTTGAATTTGAATATGTTCATTTTCCCGCCTTTCTAGGATTTTTTTAGGAGGTATTTTTAGACGATTTCTGGACATTTTTTCGGGGGGACAAACAATGTTGAAAACGAGAATTTAAATTGGGCGGGAAAATCGATAGAGCACACAGCAGAAAAAATATTAGAGAGTTTGGTATAAAGCCGTTGTAAAAAGAAAATCGTAAATATTTTGGTGGGAATTTTTAAAATTCCAAGTTAACATAACCAACGACTTTAAAAATCCCCACCAAAATATTTACGATTTTCTTTTTACAACGGCTTTACCAAACTCTCTGTTATAATTGTTTTTTCTTAAATCCTTTGGGAAATTCCCGCGTGATTGATTTGGATTTAAATTTGACCATTTTCCAAAGTATAAATAGAGAGTTTGGTAAACCCGTCGTAAAAAAGGAAATCGTAAATATTTTGGTGGGAATTTTTAAATTCGTTGGCTATGTTAACTTGGAATTTTAAAAATCCCCACCAAAATATTTACGATTAAAAATCCCCACCAAAATATTTACGATTAAAAATCCCCACCAAAACATTTACGATTTTCTTTTTACGACGGCTTTACCAAACTCTCTAATGATTTTTAACTTATTCAGTTTGGTGTTCGATTTGGAAAGAAAGTAGCGCTTTTTTATATGGAATTTTGAAGGTCTTTTGCAAAAATATTGCAAACAAAAAGGGAGAACAATTTGTAAAAATTTGGCGGGAACATCAATGTACTTTATTAAATCCTGTGAATTGTCTTGTCTTTTGTGATTGATATACCTGTTTAATGGTCGTTTTCAGATTGGAATTGTCCTTTTGACAGAGATGAAGGGCGTCCTGAGTTTTCTTGTGTGTCTGTGTGAGGCGATTGAGAGTGAATTGGCGGGAGTTGAGAGAGCAAGCAAACCCGATTTTCTCCGTCGTCATGGTGGTGAGCTCAGACTGGAGGAATCGAACCGTCTCTTCAGCTTCATCCTTCTCCCGCTGCATCTCTTCCTTCCCTTCAATCAAGTCCACTTCCCGATCCTCTCGCTCAATTTCAATCTCATTCCGTTCTCGTAGGAGGATTTCATAGGCCTCCACCATCCCGGACCATTTCTCCACTTCCGCTGCTGCTTCCTCGTTCCCGGACGTCAACTATACCAACACAAACAAACATACAAAAATACATTGGAAATTGTAAAAGAAAAACAAAAAGAGTTCACTGGGAATCGAACCTTGGACTTGGCATGGGTTCGATCCTAGCTCGCTTCTCATTTTTTTTGTGTATATGCAAGCAATTTTATATATGAATGGATTTTTTTTTCTTTTTGCAAAAATGGCGGGAAAATGATTTGATGTTTGAAATTCAAATTTCGAGAATGTCAAACGTATATACCGTTTGAATCGCATCTTGTTGCCCATCGACAGTTTCTCTCAATTGCTCATTTTCCAACTCAAATTTCTCAGTCTCCCGCTTCTGATTGGACCACTCGGATTTGAGTGTGGAAATCTCCATGTTTTGGCGCCGGATGTCCTCTTTCTTTTCCTCGAGAGCCAAACGAAGATTCTCATTTTCCTTGGAATTCACGCCACTTTCCACCGCCTGGATTTCCAATTTGACTTCCAGTGTGGAAATCTCTAACGTTTTCTTTCGAATCTCCAACTCTTTCCCTTCGATAATCTCACGAAGTTTCTCATTGTCCATTTGAATGAGCCGGGTGGTCTCCAGCTCATTGTCCAATTTGGAGGCCAATGAGGAGATCTCTGAGGTTTTCTCATGGATCTCCTCGTCTTTCCCTTGAATCATCTGTTGGAGCACTTCCACTTGGATTTGAGTCACATTTAAATTCCCCGCCAGCTCAGTCATTTGAATATCCTTGATTTTGACCGTGTCATCCAGGACTCGGATTTCCTTTCTCAAACCGTCCAAGACGGCGGGTTTGACGGAGAAAACATCCCGGACTTCTCCCTTTATATATATAATAAATAAATGAAATATACATACAATTAATACCAAAATTGCGGGAAAACGTGATTTTGAATTTTGAAATTAAAGTATACATATATGTACATATAATTTGTCCTTACAGTCGTCGTCGGGGTGGTCCCTTTGCCTTGATTGATTTGTGATGGGGAATTCAGGATCATTTGTGGACTCAATTGAGGAATTGGAATGTCATCAACTTTATTCATTTGTTGTAACTGTTTTTCCTTTTCCTTTTCCTTGTCTTTGTCTTTATCTTTCCCCACCAGGACTTTTGCAACTCCATTATTATTATTATGATTTTCTCGTGCTGCTTTAGATTTAGATACAGATTTTCTTGAAGTTGTTCCTTTCTCGATTGTCCGTCGAACCATTTTTGAAAAATTCCCACTTTTCCCCGTTTTTTTTCCGTCTATATATATATATCTTTCTCTCCCATACAACCTCCACACGATAAAGTCCACACACACACAAAAAGGATGATTGGATTGACAAAGTTTTTTGTTCTCCCACACACTCAAATTTCCATATTCCGAAATTCCAATTCTGCACAATTCGAATTTATCGTTAATTAATAATTTTACAATGTGGGATTCAATTCACATATATATTTTTTCCTTCACACTGTATATATAAATTGAGTTGTCAGTTGTCCCATGCACACACCAAATGCTTTGATTTTGCACTCGATCTTTCTTCATAATTTAAATTCACACACAGAATTGTAATGAGAGTGAAAAGAGAGGGATTTCTTTCATTTCCAATGTGTTTACAAGTGTGCGGGATTTGAAATGTGAAGAATCCCTCCACACATTTTCGTATTAAAGTACACAGTCTATATATATACTCTACATGCTATATATTCTCTGTGTGTGTGTGTGGATTGTGGATAATAAAATGGGAAAGGTCGAGCCGTTGAATGAACTGTAGATAAATATAATACACGCATATATATACATACAGATATATACATATGAGCTGTCGAGAGAGAGAGAGAGAGAGAGATATTAGAGAAGGAGAGCGAGGGAAACGAGAGAGGACAAAAAACTCTGGACTGTGCGAGTCTGGAGTTTTTCCACACGCACACAAGTACACATATCGTCTGTGAAGTTCACAAAGGAACTATAATTATTTTTCTTAATTTCGTTATCCTGCTCCAAAGGTCAAATGGCTCAAGATGGGGGCGTTGGCTCCTTCGACATTATTGTTTGCCATGACCTTTTCTGTCACCCTGAATTTTTTCACAATTTTACCCACAAAGACGGACGCAGTAGGAGCATTTCCACAATTTAAGGAAAATCGTTATAGTTCGTTTGTGAACTTAACAGGCGATATACATATATTTAAGTAATAAAATAAAATACGGAGGGAAGTGAGAGAAGCACACAGAAAGAAAAAGGAAATGCGGCCTCCTAATGTATAAATCCCTTTTTTAGAGAACGGAGCGCGCAGTGCAGCTAATGAAAATGAAATGAAGTTGTAGATAAGAAAACCCGCCGCATACCACTAATATATCTATATAGAAGTCGAGATATTTGAGTTTAAATGTCGAGCACAATTTAACAGCGACTCGCGTGCGTATATATAAGCACCGTTTGAATGAAACGGTTTCATTGAATTTCAGAGATTTCCTTGAACTCTGCTATTTCATTACACAATTTTGAGTGAGTCCTCTAGCGGCAATTTGAGCAACGTTGTTTTCCACTTTGGCCACTCACTACTCCCGAAAATTTCTTTAATTAAAACCTAATTAAAATTAAATATCTGCAATATTTTTTAAAAATTTCTTACTTTTCTTATATAAAATAGCCAATGTTTTTCTGCATATTAATATGCAAAAAAGTTAAAAAATGGTATGCGGCGGGTTTTCTTATCCACAACTTCAAATGGCACTTGTCCGTCCGTCTGTCTGTCCTTTCCGATGATAATTCCCGAACCGTTCAAAAGGTTGACTCTGTGGGTTCTTTTTGAAATGACATTATATGTATATTGGTAAAAGAGAGGATGAGTTTGGAGATGGGCATAAAATAGGAAAACCCGGTTCGGTTTTATCTGGGTTTTTTCCGGGGTGTCTGCTGACTTGTTTTCACAGGATTTTTTATTCTCAAATGATTCCGGGGTAAAAAAATCATCGGGGGAATTCGAATCCAACGGGAAGACAGACTCCGGCAAATCCGAATTCTAAACCCCGAATTCCATGTTTTACCAGGTATTTTGAAAAAACAATCATATTCCTTGGATTTCCGGGTAAAATATCAAAAGGGGAATTCAATTCTGGAATAAGACAGAATACGTGATGAACTCCGAACACAAATTCTTGAATTTCGGGTTTTATTTTACACCCGGGTTTTTTAAAAATGTCTAAAATTTGTGGGTTTCTTAAAAGGGGTACAAGAATATGGGGTGTCCGAGCCTGAAACTATACATTCTCTATAATATCCAAACACAGCACCCTGAAATCCGGGTTTTTTCGGAGTATAATCAAAAAAATTTTGAATATATTTGGATTTTGGATTAAAAATCGGCACAATGGGGAATGCAAATGTTGGTTTATATAGGATCCAAAAAAAATGGGTTCCTGAGGACAACAATTAAAAAGGCACTTTATGCAACTTTTGTTCAAATCTCCGTAGAGCCGGTCATTTGACCTCTGGCATTAAAATTGCCATACGCACCAAATCCAAACTGACAAGGGCTTAAAAAAAGATATGGACGTCAACAATGTATATTGAACCGTTTAATTTAATTGTTATTTAACTTCTATACAATGCTGCAATGCTCAATCTTGCCCGCAGCTCCTCTAAGCCTATATAGTTTTTCGTCCCGTTTTATCTAGTGTAAGCTATTTACCGAAAATGCTATCGCGTTATCCTTGGTTTTTTGACAATTTCAAGAATTGCAGACATTAGCCTAGGCTTGTAATTCAAGTTCTATACGGTATTTGACAAAAAATACATTGAGAAAACCACACAGTCAACATTGTATAAGGAAAATAGGATAAAAAGTACATATCGTCTGTTAGGTTCGCAAACGAACTATAATTATTGTCCTTAATGTCGTTGACCTGCTCCAAAGGTCAAATGGCTGGAGATGGAGCTGTGGGTCCTGCGACATTATTGTCGGCCATGACCTTTTCTGTCACCCTGAATTGTTTCATCATTTTACCCACAAAGACGGACGCAGTATATATAGTCGCAATTCCACAAATTAATGAAAATCGTTATAGTTCGTTTTTGAACTTAACAAACGATATACTATAGTATATGACCAGGCTGAGGGAATCGATCCTTGAACCTTTGGTCATCATACTTTATATACAAGTATACGTTCTACGTTCCTCGATTTACATTGTGAATTCGAATTCGGGAAATCTCGACATAATGTATTTTTTTATATAGGAGATTGTTTGAATTATATAGAACAACCACACAGAAGCGGATAAGCAATCTGTATAGTTTTGTTTTACTTTTAGTTAGAAGAATTCGAACTCACAGCGGGAAAATCTTCACATGATATAATGAAATTCAAATGTATACACTTTCTATAGGGATTAATTGGGAATTTATTGGGGTAAAGAATAAATGAATGATTGTATGTTCCTGCATTAATATATATGCAAATATAGGCAGATTACACCAGAATATCGTGCATTTTTCTCTTATAGTCAACGCAATACTCCGTGTTTAGATTTGCAAAGGCAAAAACATATATAGAAAGAGAAATTCCTATATTTGGGAGTCCAACATATATTTTGCCACAATCAGAGCTTTGACATTTGAAATTTGGAATTTAAGCGCCTTCAAAATATATTTCAGTCCAAAGATGCAACCGAATCCTCGCAATGCTCTGATTTCCATAGTAATCTCCGTGACTTTGGGATTTCAAAGTGTGGATGGCGGGATTTTCTGGACTTTTACTGACTTGATCACCCTTTTTCATAGACGCTATGAGACGTTTTGTAAACCGGAAGTGCCGGAAGAGGCTTTCATGTCCACCGTAAGAAGTTTTTATTTCACTTTCACATTCACACATTCAAAGCGAAAATTAAACTTGGCGGGGTGAAAACGATGTGGACATAATTCGAATTCGAGTGTGGTTTCTTGTGTGTGTGCACACGGACTTGCAGATGCAACTGATCAATCATTATGGATATCCGGTGGAGGAGCACAAGGTCAAGACGGCGGATGGCTACATCCTGACGATATTCCGAATCCCGTATGGTAAATCCACCCGCATCGGCTCCAAGAGAAAGCCACCAGTTTTAGTCTACCACGGATTCATTTCAAGTTCGAATGATTATCTCCTCCAAACCAATCCCGAACACAATCTCCGTGAGTTTTCGTCTTAATTATTGATCCTGTGCGCAATCAAAATGTTTCTGAATTCACCCCGCCATTTTCTTTTATATTATTTCTTATTTGTTCATGTTTGGATCCTTAACAAACAGCGTTTCTTCTGGCAAACGATGGGCACGAAGTTTGGTGAGAGAAGTCTTCTTTTTTTGTTCATCAAACACTTGATGTCACTTGACTAATATAAAACATTGCTCAAAACTTTTAATGCAGGCTTGGAAATGGACGCGGGAATAATTACTCGATGGACCCAACGATTCATGGTGTTCAACCGGAGGATCCAAAATATTACGATTTCGGGTCCGCATCCTTTAAAACAACATTTCATCATCATTTTTGAAGTCTTTTTACCCGTTGTGTGTGGACGACAGTTTTTGCTCAGTATTATATTGAAATTTGTTTTGATGGGAATATATAGACCGGACGAGCTCGGTGGCTTTGATGTACCGGCTGTGATCCAGCACATGCTGGATGTGTCTGGTGCGCAGAATGTGGACTACATCGGGCATTCCCTTGGGGGCGCGATGCTCCCCGTTGCGGTCCTTGTCAATCCGGAACTCGGGCGGATCATAAGGAAAGCAAGTTTATTGGCGCCAGCAGTCTACGCAAATCACGATCGATCACCAATTTTCAAACTCCTCTTTGCCATCCCTGGACCTGTTTTAGAGGTACTTACACATTGTTAGTTGAAGTTCAAAATCACAAAAAGTTCGCGCTCCTTTTCAAATTCCCGGATTTCCTCCAGGCTTTTTTGGACTTGTTTGCTGGGGGTCGGGTTCAACCGGCCAAACTCACGCAATTCCTCCATCAAAATCTCCCGTATTTTTGTACCGGGGAATTTGGAGCGGACATTTGCAATAATGTCATTTACCTCATCGCCGGCTACAACAAAGAACAAACGACGAACAGAACGGGTATACGAAAAACACAATACAGATTTTGCTAATTTTACATACTGTCCAAGGAATCCTGAATTTGAGCGTACGCGAACTTTCTATATTGAATTTAGCGGTTCTCGTTACGGGTCACACGCCTTCGGATGCCTCCGTCAAAACCATCACGCACTATCAACAAATGCAGAAGGCAAATAGATTTCAGAAATTCGACTACGGCCCAGAAGAAAATCTCCAATTCTACGGCTCCTTGACTCCGCCCATTTACAATGTGTCCTTGGTTCGAGTCCCAATTCAAGGATTTTATGGGCTAAATGATTTTCTGGTGGGGCCGGAGGATGCGCGGAGGGCCTTCAAGGAACTTGGGAATGTCGTGCAGGAGATTCAAGTGACCAATGAAAAGTGGTCACACTTGGACTTTTTGTATGGAAAAGACGCCAAAAGTGAAGTGTATGATTATATCGTGGAATTTTTAGGGTCGTAATGGATTTTTCGTGGGTATAGGGGCCGCCGGAATTTAAGTATAATAAAGTTGCACGCATTTGCATTGGGAAAAGCTAAATCATTCCTCCATAGAATCCGATTAGACAAATGTAAAAAAATAAAGACATTATTTTTCGATGTTTTTTTCTTTTTGTTTTGAATCCCAAACAGCACGAGCAGTGTTGTATAATACCACTGTTTGGTACTTTGAATTCTGGGTAATACTTTTGCAACAATTTTTTGGTAATACCAATTCCTTAGTAATTCTTTTGTCGATTCTTTTGGTATAATCCTAGTTCCTTAGTAATTATTTTACGTAATATACTTTTGGTAATACCAATTCCAATTACAAAATTTCAAAACTCTCGCCCAAAACTGGATCTCAAAATTAATAAAATGACAATTCCTCAGCGAGTTTGGAATTCTTTTTTGCTATGGCCAATTCCAATTCCTTGGTATATATAATTCTATTTGGATTTTTTTTGCTAATACCACAATTCCGTTGTACTAACGAAGAATTGTGTAGTCGCCTGGAGACGAAATCTGACTGAATCTTGAAAGCTTGCGCATTTTGCTAAATAAATAACAAAACTTTTAATTTTTCATATTATTGTATATTCCTTAGTAATTCTTCCTACTAATTCTTTTGGTAATTCTATAATTGTAGGGAGTTCTTATATAGTATATATTTAACACCTAATATTACCGCAGTATCGATTCCAAAGTATTACCAACAGGTATTATACATCACTGTTTGAGAGGGATTTCATTGTTAATTTTTATTGTCCAATAAAACTTATTAAGAAAAAAATCTAAACAATTACATATTCCTAAATTCATTTAATTCACATTATTAGTATTTAAACAAACATATTTAGTAAACGCAATTAAACTTAATTTTGTACTCGTTGACACTATCGTATATACCAAATGACAATGTTGTTAGGCAGCATAACAAATCGAATAAAATAACAAAAGAATATAACACGAAAATTTCAATTTGTTTTTCTTAATAACACGAATTGTTACAATGTATTTCGTTATTATCGGAACTCTGATTAAAATGTCCTCACGATTGAAAGTGCCTATATAGTATCAACCCTCATTTGTGTATAGTGTATATCGTCTGTTAAGTTCAAAAAAGGACGATAATCATTTGGCTCCAGAGGGTGAATACACACTGTGTGCATACGCATATGATGCGTCGGGGGCCAAACGATTATCCACCTTTTTTTAACTTAACAGACGATATATATAGTGTTGGTGATCTATATATACTTTATCAGTCAGATCTATATGTCTTGACTTCAGGCCACAGCTTTTTATATAGTGAGAATATAATATAAGAAATTGACGTGGGGTCAATTGAGAATTGGTTTTTCTTGAGAGAAATTGTACTGACCACATATAATACACACGAGACAAGACATTTTGTCTCTTGAAGTGAGGATTGTGATGAGACTTGAATTCTTTTCATCACATGAGAATCGTCATTTTCTTCGGGGGAATGAAAGATCATCAAATATGTAGAGTTTATATGGTCGTATATAGTTGTATATTGCATGTGGCATCGCATATTCGAATAATGATACATAAAGCACTTAAGATAATAAATTAATGAAGATATTATGTTGTACATATCGTCTGTTAAGTTCAAAAACGTACTATAATTATTTTCCTTAATTTCGTTTGTCCGGGGTTGACCTGCTCTGGAGGTCAAAGTATTAGAGATGGAGCTTT
>JAIUND010004306.1:0-12436 GCA_034699125.1 Gisinianus flammeolus | reverse complement strand
AAACCCCCCCCCCCCCCCCCCCCACCTCCCGAACGCTACCTCAACCTTAAATTGCCTGAAGTTCCTTTACAAACCGAACAACTCCTTGAGTATACAAATATATTTAAATATATTGTAGAAATCAATGTTTTTTGAATGGTAAAGAAATGCTTAATTTATATGTAATAGCTATGTGTACAAAATATACCGACGTTGACATATAAATTTGATAAAGTTCTCCATGTGCTAGAATTGTATGTGCTTATCCCCATATTGATGGAATGCTATTCATCATATTTTTTTTTATGTCCCTTTATATGTTATTATTATTTTTCTCTTTGGTCCTTCCTGTTTGACGTTTGATTAGTGCGTACAGAATTTAATTTTGTCAGTTGTTTTGTTTGATAATTTATATCGTAGTATTTACAGAGAGCAATATTCAAAATGAATTTGAGTTTTTTAACCTGCAACTAAGTTGGCGGAACTAATTATTATTATTAAATTCGATTGTGCGTGTATTGTCAAGTTTATATGAATTGAAAGTCTTGTCCTTTTCCTTGTTTTGTACATTTCGTTCTCCTAATATGTCGATTGTCATTAAATGGCTCTTTTATTTATGTATAATAAAAACAAACAATACAAGATCAAAGTGTTGAGTTAAAATCTTCAATTTTAGACACGAGGTGCCGGTGACCTCAGACCCCATTGACATTGTTCACATGGACGAAGACCTTGTTGTGGTCAATAAACCCGCATCAATACCCGTAAGTCTGGCCGATCTGGCCAGTCTTTTTTTCTTTTGCTATTCGCTTTTTTTGTTTTATTGCTTTTCATACTTTGTTTTTTAAAATGCTCACTTCATAAACAACAAAATTGAATACTCGACCATTTGAAACGACGATGGCCAAATTTTCCACAAGAAAATCTTCAAATCTGTAGAGCGTGTGCTGCGTTCGATTTTGTGTGACAACTGTATCGATTTTTTCGTATGTGCTATTGCTTTTGTTTCATCTTTTATTATTGCTGTAGTTGTAATATTGGGGAGTTGGTAGAACGTTTGATGACCAAGAATGAATGAAATCTTTTATCGTGAGATAGAAGTCATGGTTGAAATGAAAGTTGTAAGTTTAATTATGAGTATGGTCACTACGGTCATATGAACTTGATAAGTGTTCATTTGTCGATATGAGTGAATGGAAGGAAATCATATTTTCACATGGTGAACTGCACTGTGAAGTTGGAGATGTACGACGTATGAAAAGAATGACAAGAACATGTGGCCGACTTTCTACCGTTGATTAGTTTTATTTTTCGTGTTGTCGGGTGTCCTGGCCACCAAGTTGAGACTACTGCCCATCGTGTCATTTTTTTACTTCTAGGGTTAGTTGACTGATATCCGAACTGACCGGGAGTTATTATAAGCGTCACGAAGTGTAATTATAATTGTATTACTATACTAACACTGCAAAGGATACTTTTTTTAAATATCTATTCTAATTCCGTTTCAACGAGGCTCTATCAAATCTATAGAGTACAAAATAATTATGTTTTTTTTTTTAACCAAAATACGATAATTCTACCCGTGTAGAGTTGAGCCTTATGTATACTTTTTTTTACCTAAATGTACAAGGGCTCCAAATACTCAAGAAATATTTGAGTTTTGTATTCATCGCTATCACTGTCCGTCCAACAAAGATTGTGGTCGTCATTCTGCTTGGACTTGAGTGAGAGAGCCAATTAACATTTTTCAGTACCGCGTGTACTGTTTTGAATTTCTAATCAAAGTGATGACTGAAATTGGTCGAATTCAAATCTTTAGTATGAAAAACCTTTTCATCTTTTTGGATTCTTTGAATGTGCGGTGTGATTCGAGACAAATTGTTGCAATACTTTTTTTTGTCATTTTCTTTTCTTCTTTTTTTGTTGGAAAACAATATGGAACGGAAAATAGTGAATGAAGAGGAAATGAACGCCATATATTTTTCATCCATATGCGTTTTTTTTTTCAACGTTGGTTTTCAATGTTAGTGGAATCAAAGGAGATATGTAATGGTGAAGACTCTATGCTATGAATACGAAGTTTTGAAGTGACAAAAAGTCTCTCTCTTCATCTGTCTTGTTGTATCATGTATATTGTACTTTTATATGCATATCTGAACATGAACATAAAAGCAGTCACAAACACACGCAGACAATGTGTTTTTGTCAAGATGCCGCCTTGTAGTTGTCTTTGTCGAGAAGAAAACGTGGAAGTCCTGTTTTCACTTTTCACTTTGTGTACACTCGAATTGAAGACATTGCTGACTGGAAAGCATTCATGTTTGGCATGTAATTTGTGTAAGAGAAATACTTTTTTCCCGTCACTTCTCTCTTTCTCTCTCTCGGATGGAACGAACAACCTTCTCTATCTCAATAGAGTGAGTTTGCTTTACGAAGGAAAGTTATATATCGACGATGACACAAGGCGAAATTGAAATGCATTCTATTATATTCTACCCTGTTGTCACGAGATGAGATTGAGAGGACTTGTGAGTTTTCTGACTCGACTGTCTGAATGATTCCTTGAAAACAACAAGACAGAGGAGAGAAATGGAGTCCGGGAAATGCTGATTCTGATTCCAAGATTTCATCCCCCTTACTAAAACATAGCTGTCTTCGGTGTTTGAGAAACATGTACTAGTTTACATGTGTGTGATTTATATATTTCTTTGTGTGTATTCTATGTCCATGTGTGTTTGTTGAAAAAATTAAATAGTAAAAAAAGCGACATAGTTGGTTTGTGAGTTTGTGTATTCATTATACACATAAGAACATACACAAACTCACAAACATGTGTATATATATAATATCTGTATATATTTTATTTCGCCGTTGAAGAGAAACCCAAGAATGGAAATTGGGCATGGACTGCGTATACTGCTATATTTACGTCCATTGTTTTTCAAACCAAGCAAATGCATACCGGAATATGCACTATAAATAACAGAGAAGACTTTGTTTTCTTCGAGTGGAGACTCTGTTGACGTTCTTTCTCTCTTTCTATTTTTTTTTCATTGTGTATGTTTTTTTTTCCATTTGGTAATGGACGGGATATGTTCTATTGTATTGTATTTGTATGTCGTCATTCCTTCTCTCGTTCCCTTTTAATGGGGAACGGAGAGTTTTGCTCCTACTGTTCTGCTTTCTCCCATGGTGAGGTGGGCTTGACTGGTTGGTTTGGAAATGAGAAAGAGAGTGGACAAATGGAAGTTGAACCAAGTGTAATTCATTTAATTCCCTTGGATCCTACCCGCCTGTCTTATTCTTATTATTATTACAGACATGAGACGCCTGTTTTGGCCCGTTCTATTGAGATCATTCACTTAGATGATGATTTACTCGTCTTGGACAAGCCTTGCTCGATTCCGGTAGGCGAAATTCAAACACATAGACATTTATCGTAATTTGAATTAATAATAAAAAAAATAATACGGGGCATTTCCAAAATTGTTTCAGTGTTTCAACTAACCTCGAGGTCACAAACACATGATGTGTTTTGCATACGCATAAAACCTGTGCTCTGAATGCAGTTTTAGTATGTTTCTGTGAATTGAATTGCTTATGACTCGAGCAAGTTTGTTTATAGTTTAAGCACATGGAATGTAAAGTTTTTCTGAAGAAGTTGATTTTGCTTACTTCATTTACTCTATACTATAGAGTCTATAGTCAATAGTCATTCGTCGCTCAACAAGAATTTTGTTTGTGCCTTTTCAATCGATTTTCCTCGAGAACTCCAGTTTCAAAATGACAATAGCAAAGCAAACAAGTTTTCTGCTTTGACTATTCAAATACTAAAAAAACTGTGATTCTCAAAATTAGAATTTTAGATCATCTGCTATGTGAGGATACCGCCGCGACAGTATCTTAGAATAGTTTATGCAATTTTTTTTTATATGAATCGCACCGGTTGTGTAGTCGAAGGAAGTGGAGGAAACTTTGTTCATAATATTGAAAGAGGAATTGCGAGAAAAACTACAAGTGCTTATGCAGAAGAAGTATTATGCATTGTATCGTATATAAAGAAGCATGAACTCTCACAGTATCTTCTTTCTATATACCTATATACGAAAATCTTATGAGTTCTTTTTAAACTTTTCCTGGCTCTAGCTCGACGCTCCATATTTTAATGCTGTGAAATAGAATGAGCGAAAACATTCTCACTTGAGTGAGAGGTTTTGAGTCTCGGTTAAAAGATGCAGAGTATAAGGAATGTAAAGCTTTCTCTCATCAGAAACGAGCATTTGGGCTTGTGTGTGTGTGTGAATGGATTTGGTATGAAAGTTCCAAGTAAGTACTTGTACGAGGAAAATGGTTTTGTAAAGATGAATGTCAGTTGTCATTTTGAATTATTATCCGACTCGTTGTTCTATAACACTCAGGAATTACTCGTCATTTGCTGCATTTATCTGTAGTATTACAATAAATATATGACAACAAGTCTTGTCAAAAAAGGTTCAATTATTCTGGATATTAAAGTTGAATTTTCATAACGTCTACCTGCTCAGTAATTCTTTGTATTTTATTACAAGAAATAAGCCGAGATGAATGTGTGTGTGACGTGTGTGTGACGTGTGTAGGTGTTGTAAATGATAGTGTAAGACAAGTTATGTGCCCATTCGGTCGAAATCAATCTTGAGCGATGCAGTTGTGTGAGTGTGGATTCCCTTTCGTGGTTTCAAACTTTTTGTCCTTTAAACAATTACATGAATGATATTATGGCTTGTGGATGAAAGTGAATGGATTTGGAGAAACGATAAAATTTAAACGGGAGTGGTTCCTCCATCGGGGTTGGTCCATTTTGAGTATTGTTGAATCATACTGAAACTGTTGAAGATGAGTTTCCATCCTCTGTGGCGAAAATCTATCTGTATTTCTTCTTGTGTAGGTTCAGTCTGCTCTATATAGAGGAATGAACAGGAAAAGTCTGATGGTGGATAGCATGTATATAGCGTTAGCGTTATAATGAAAGGATGACCCAGTTGATTTTTATTGTTATCTCGAAGGTTTTTTATGAGATGGGTGAAGGTTTCCTTGGACAGCTACCTACTACAGAATGATTTCTAGTAGTTATTTTTATATGTATAATATACAATATACAGATGCACGAGCGAAGGGAAGAAACTCAGAGTTCTTTTATATATTCTTTCCATTCTATAAATGTTTCATTGAATCTCTCCGTCACATAGACAAACCCCAGGATTTTGAGCTTTCTATAGTTCTGTCATGCCAGTAAAATAATGTGGGCGGGTCTACGCTTACTTTTCCTTGTCGAGAGTTCTGACAATTGCATCCTTTTTGTGACAAGTTTTTTTCACTTCTCTGTGGCCTCATACACTTTTGTTTCTACTATTTTTATAACACTGAAGGAAGGCTCAAGTACACGTCTTCTTGTCTCCGTCTTTTCAGAAACATTAGATTCCATGCTTGTGTAGGATTTTAATGTGAAGATTTTAAACGAAAATAAAGTTGTATGTGTGGCACAGGATTAGCACGACATTTCCAATTACTACCAATACAAAATATACCGTAAAATATGAATGAGTATAGACAGTAGACAGGCGGAAAGGACAAATATACGAGATGGAAAGAGAGAGAGAAAAATAACAATTGAAGTCATTAGAGTTACCGTTTGGTATGTAAATGTAAAGAGCATTCTTCAAAATTGTTTCTTTAAAACCCTCGTTTACTCGAGTTTGTACGGTGCGATTAGGCATTGCCAAACACCACACACGAACTGAGGCACGTGAGGAAGAACTTCAACTACACACAAACACCGTGGTTGTACTATCTAAAATAACGAAGATTACCAAAAATTTTGGAGTCTCCCCAAATTTGATGCTGTAAACTTGAAGCATTATGGCTCTTCAAAGCGCCTCCTTATCTCGCTTAAGGCTGCCATCCTATAATATTTTTTAAATACATGTGTGCGTGTACACACATGAGAAACATTTCACAGATAGAAACTAAATTGGTTTGACAAGGGAAAGCAACTTTTGTTTTGTCAAAATATTTTGCCTATTGAAATTTGGATCACGACTGCGGCATTTCTGTCTCTCCCAAGATTTTATCTGCTACTGGTTGGTATACTTGTCTGTAACTTGTAGAATCTGTAGTATTTCCAAGTCCCTGCCATCAGAAGACTGTTCTATATAATATGGAGCTGACTATTTGCTAATTGTGAAAATCACTTATCTGTATACGTCTGTAATCTGTATATATTGTATTTTTTTACACACACACCTATACGATAGGAGGGTGATGGACTTGATAGGAGAATGTGAATTGAAATGGTGCAAGAAATATTTATTGATGAGCTGTATAATGTTGGACCCATTTAAACGTGTCCATAAATAAATCAACAATACTGAACAACAAGTTGAAAGAATCCATGATATTAAGCAAAATGCTGTAGAGTAAATTTAATTATGTACTCAATTTTTAACTGATTACTGTTGTGGGCGTGATTTGTAATTTAGAAAAGTGGGAGACAAATGATTTGAGTAGCTGGTTGGGAAATAATGGACATGATGATGGTTGGAGGGAAAGCGAAAGCAAGTATGTGTGATCGTAGTGACGTAGAAAGTAGTTGCATGGCTTACGCAAAATGACACTATGAAAGTGAGAATGATACAGTTCGAATGACTGATGTGAACACTGTATTTCAGTGTTACACAAATAGGACCGGTTATAGAGTAGGAGCGAGTAGTGCGTTGTGAATAGCTTTATATGATATAATGATGATGTTGTTGTTGATGATGATGATGATGGATGAGTATCCAAGTGATAATGAATCGATTTTTTTTTTGTTTTTCTCCCCTTGGTGCCTGTCCTTCTAATTTAATTTAGGTTCATCCTTGTGGGCGTTACCGTCATAATACAGTTGTCTTCATCCTGGCCAAAGAGCATCAATTGAAAAACTTGCGAACGATTCATCGGCTGGATCGACTTACATCAGGCCTTCTACTCTTTGGACGAAGTCCGAAAAAAGCCCGAGAAATGGAGCAACAAATAAGGAATCGTCAAGTCTCGAAATCATATGTTTGCCGAGTGGAGGGGGAATTTCCAGAGTGAGTTGAGTTTGGTGAATTGACCAAGAACGGGAATGAATGTCATGATGTTAAATTGATATTTGAGTTTCGTCTTTGTATGAATGTGGAAAAGCTTTTAGGGAATCCACATGGGCCACAGTTTGTACTTTGGTTTAATTGATTGATGGTTGATTCCAAAGTCACTGCACACACATGTACCCATATCTTTGTAGTCATTTTGAAATTTTTTATTTTTGTTTATTTTTTTTGTAAATTTAACCCTTGTGTATGTTTTTTTTATTGTAGTCATGAGATAGAGTGCTGCGAACCCATTGAAGTTGTTAGTTATAAAATTGGAGTATGCAAAGTCTCAAAGGATGGAAAGGACTGTCGCACGACATTTAAGAAGCTTAGTCACAATGGGAAAACAAGTGTCGTGATTTGCAAACCCCACACTGGTAGAATGCACCAAATCCGAGTCCACTTGCAATATCTTGGTAAGATCGTACTAATTTTCCTTAATTTTTTTTCCTTTATATATATCGAATACAAATTTCATAAAGTGTGTCACTGCGTGCCGTAGGGTATCACATATCACAGTGCAAAAACAGCAACGAATAACTTAATTTGTAACGGAAAAGTAATGACAATTTATCTTCGTTAATTGAAGCATCTATACCCATTGAGAAGAAGAAATTTTTTTGTTTTTGGAATGAAGTTGTTGCTTCTAAATTAGTTTCGTTCGTTAGTTGGGCTTACACTGAAGAGTTTCTCCCTTTCTATATTCGATGCAAACTGACAATATGAGATAAACTTGACTGAGAAAGTATGTACATACAAACTCTCGTCTGTCTCCAGACCTGAACTGACCGAATCTTGTTTTTGCTTTTACTACTGACTAACTTTTGGGTTTGGTTACTAATTTATATTGTTGACTTGGGTTGACATCGTGAATTTCTAATATGTTTATATGGCTGCTCATCAGTTGGGCACCAGGCATTTATATTATGCACACAAATGAGGTCTCTTTCTCTGCCATTGCTCGTTTTATCCCTACCATTACCGCAATTGCTTCCCTATACATACATTCGTTACTTTACATAGATGAATACGTATACGTGAGCATTCAATATGTACAATTTCAAGTAGCTATATTACAATTTTGTTTCTGTGAGCCTTGGAGTGGGTTTTCCTGTACGTTTGTGTGTCGGGAATCTTCTCCTGACTTTTTTTTTGTTGACGTTTATAAATACGACGTAGATAAATACTCCACATTGTTTCAAACTGGGTTTCAGACACGAGATTCATACGAATTTCTATAGCTCATTGCAATGTAATCATCAACCAACAGAAAGAAATGTGTAGATTTATATATTATTATTGCAATAAGAAATATATAGAAACTCCATCCATGGACGAAGAAAGTAGTTGACTGAACAATGATTATTTTTTAAATTAAACCTAATTTTGAATAGCGTCTCGGCGTTCGAGATTGGATTTTCAAACTTGAAAACAAGAGAAAAAATATATAATGTGCTCAGTTGAAGTATAAGTGGGCTGTGTGTTTGGCACGGGAAGAAATCCCTTTGATTTATAAATTATACTACATGTAATAGTGTATAGTGCCTGTATATAAGTACGAGGTATTACATTGCAGACTCGGGATTATTTCTGTCTCGTGGATGCGTCTGTTTCTACAGTGAGAGTGAGAGAGAGAGAGAGACAGGAACACAAGGTAGAATAATGCAAAGAGTTCGTTCGAGACTGTAGTAGTTTTCCATCATTGATAATAATCATGGGAACATTTATTCCTGTATATGTAATATGTCATGGAAATTTGAAGGGCTGCACTCAGGATATGAAGCAACAAGGCTAATTCCAATGATTTAATGTCTAAGCCGATTTTATCCCATGTGAGAAATAGGAATTGAATAAAGTGATTTTATTTTTTTATTTTAATGCACAGGCTATCCGATTGTGAACGATCCATTGTACAATCATGTCGTGTTCGGACCAGAGAAAGGCAAAGGAGGCCTTATAGGGAAATCGGATGAACAGCTTATAGCCGATTTAATTTCCATTCATAATGCAGAGAATTGGTTGGGAATAGAAGGGGAAGAAACGGGTCCGTCAGGGGACATTTTTGGACCACCACTTCCAGCCGAGGACAATCAGTGTAGTGGGCAATCAAGTGATACGGATGCTTTGAAAAGTGATACAACCGAAATCGCGGACCAAGACAGTACGATGACTCTGAATTCAGTTTCGCAAATTTCCACGACGGCGACAATTGTAAAACATTCCCTGTCGCCTCCAACACCACCATTGACGGTCTCATCAAATACGTATCCCGAGGGAAACTCTGAAATTCTACCAGTAAATGGGAAAGTGACTGTTGGAACACAGACTTGTGACGAGGAGTCACGTAGTAACAGTCCCAGCTTATCCTCTTCAACGACTACTACTCCCAATTCCAGTGGAGACAACAACGCTTATACCATTTCTCCTTGTACTCTTTCTACTAACGACCCTCTGGCTTTCAAAAATGAATCAATGACTTATGACCCTCATTGCTATGAATGTAAAGTTCGATATCGGGTAACTTACAAATACTCTTGACTTTCCGTTTCATTTTGGCACAACCTTTCTTTCTCTTTTCTATAAATCGATAAATTTTATTGAATTGATGAGCTTGCTGCAAAAATAATGAATGTGCACAAATATCCCCAGTCAACGATTTACATGGATTTTATTTTTATTACAGGATCCTAAGCCAAAAGATTTGGTCATGTATCTTCATGCTTTAACTTACAAGGTAAAGATTCATATCATTTTTTGTGCAAGTATTTTGTGTGTCTCAAACGCATACAAAAAGTTCTTACGAAATTCTTTGATTGTAAAATCAGGGACCCGAATGGAGCTTTGAGACCAAGTTACCTGCTTGGGCGGGGCCTGATTTTCAGGAAGACTAATTTTTTTAAGTAAGTATTTTTAAATGTATATCTTTTGAACACTTGGTTTTTTTAAGTACCTATGTATGATGTCAGTCTGACATTTGTTAAATTTGTAAAGAATTTTTCAAAGGAAAAACTCAAAGACTTTTACTATTTTAAATAGGTTCAAACGAAAAGAAACTTGACAGTTGTTAAGCCGATGGACAACTCGTGATGAATCCGCTGAAGATGATAAACATGATTCACCTCTATTATGATTACTAATCTTTAAATATATAATGTATATATATATATATTATTATATATTATATAGGTATGAATATAAAATAAAACAATTCTGCGTTTGTACAAGTACGAAACCACGTTTTAGTTGGTTTTTTTGTTCATTTTGTTACCTTGAATTCCAAATTTTTTGAATTCTCTTCGTAATGAAGGAAGCAGTTAAACCTTTGACTTTATTACTCTTCTTCAAGGAATTTTCTCCAAATAGTAAGCACGTTTTTTGAACAATACTCACTTTGTATGGGGAAATTGACATATCTAAATACCTTTCACATTGTTTGCGTGTACACTTATACTAACAATAAGTATAATATACTTGTATGCATCTACATATATAGCCAGAAAATGTTAAAATGAATATTAAAAAATGGGTTTCTCTATATACTGTACACTTATTAATGGAAATGACTGCAGAGAAGTATATGAAAATATAAGTTTGTATTCCTAATATTAACTGTAGCCAAGGTGTATCGATCAAATGCATGTTTCAGACAATACCTGGCTCAATAACTTGGTTATGTTTTTTCATATTAAATAAAAGTACAGACTTAATATTGCTTCCTCAAATGTTCCAAAGAATAAGATTATAGGTTCGTACATATACTATACATGATTGGACATAATTTTGCTCATTGAATTGATCTAGTGTAGCTGCGTCATTATAGACACTGGATAGTTTTTAGTTGTCTTTATACCTGTTATATAGTTGTTATGATATTGGAGTTGATTTTGTAGTCTTTATTTATTACTAAAATCAGTTGTGTGTGAGGGAAAATGTTAAACAGTGGAAATGTTACATATATAATTAAATTATGTATGATTATTTGTGAAATGACTTATACGCTCGTTATCAAATTCTGTGTAAATGTATAATAATATATATATTGTGCGTGTATTTTAGCAAAGAAGCTAAGTATGTATACATATGTATAGTATATAAAACGTATTTCGTCAAAACGAGCTCACTCCATTGAATGTTGTTTCGATATGTTATGTAACATGCAAGGGTTTTTTTAACAAATCAAAAAAAAAAGACTTGTAAAATGAATTTAATCCAAACTTTCAGTTTTATAATTTAATAAGAATTATATGGCTATAAATTGCAGATTTTTAAAAATATGTAATTTCAACAAAAAATCAAATCAATATGACGTACCAGTAATAATAATTATTATTTGATAGTATTCTTACAGTATAAGTCTCTTACTGTTGTTATTTATTATTATAAGTGTACTGACTTTCTAAAAAAGAAAAGGATAGTATTCGGTAAATTGGTTGATATTTGTAATAATTTGATGCTGTGCACATTTTGTTTCTCATGATGATAAAAATCAACTGTACTATTTATATATTTTATCTTGTTGTTCTTGTTGTAATGATATAATGTATGCTAGCTATACGATGATGATCGTTCCCACAGGATTTCCTAGTCTTGAATTTATAATAATATTATGTAGGTATGGTCATTTTTGGCACGAATTATACAACCAGTACAAGTGACTATTTATTATTATTTATAGAGTTAATAATAGTAGTAACAAGTTTTTAGTAATCATGTTAATTATCTTATTTTATGGCATTCATTATAATAGAAAATCCATACTGCTCATTTGCCTAATCCATATGCGGAAAATATTCATTCATACATATGCATTCATTTTGGTTGGAAATTGAGTTGTTTTGTTCACAGCTTTAGGTATAGTATAGCAGAGCTGATAGTAAATCTTGCTTTACCCCTATTTACATTATACACGTACTCATACAAAGTACAACTTATTATTTGTCAATCTAAAAACTGGAAAAGAGTCTATGACATTCTACTATTGTTGTAGGTTGCAGCATGTCATATAGATTTTAGTTTCTAAAAAATGATGAATATCTTAGTTTTTCATTCGTTTAAACCTTGCTGGTCAAGAAGAATAGAGTTTTTTCCTAGTATTCCTATTAATATTCCTTATTCCCTCAAGACAGAAAGAATAGCATTGTACATAGACTTATTGGAATTGTTTTTCGAGAAAATAAAATAAAAAATATAATAGCTCATATACTACAAAAATGCAATAATAGGGGTATTCATTTTTTCTCTGCTCGCGTTGTAGCGCAAAGTTCGCTTCGCTTTGAAACGCCCTGTTGTCCAAATTATTGGAAATTTTG
>JAIUND010004305.1:0-12437 GCA_034699125.1 Gisinianus flammeolus | reverse complement strand
TCACACTTTGTTTTTTTGCATACATGCGTACATATGGCTAGAACACATAGACACACAACGCGCCGCGTTAGCGGCGGGCTCCTTGCTAGTTTGTAGAATATAACGTAGCCATGGAAGGAAACAGACAGAATTTGTGAGTTTTGTATCTGTATGTAGGTGTTTTTGTGTATGGAGATTCGAGGGTAACACGAACACGAGTGACAGTTTAGGAGAGTAAAACACCGGATACCGTTAACTCTAGTTTCATTTTCCTTTTCCTTTTTTGATGACTTTGACTCGAGTGGATGTGGATGTGGATTTGGATGTGGAGGAACGAGAACGAGAAGGAAAACGAGAGAGAGAGAAAGAGAGAGAAAGTCATGGTCATGATATTGAATCAATTTAATGGCCGTCTCCCTCCGCATATATTTCTTCAGTACTCTTCTATATCAGTAGTGGGTGGATAATAAAAAGGTAAATGGGTATCAAAATGATGGGTATGAAAATAAAAAAAGGCAAAAAAAAAAGAAGAAGAGGGAAAGTGTGTGGTCGACTCCATTAATATTAGGCTACTACTATTTTTTTGTAGTTTTTTTTACTTACTTACTTGCGAAGCGAAAGGGGAAAAAAAGAGAAAAACTGTTGGTTTTGGGGGGACTGACTGTGTACACTGGTACAACTGTATCTGTACACAGAGTACAAAGTGCGTGTCGGTAAAAGACCTTTTCTCTCTTCTTTTTTATTCCCGTTTTTTTTCTTTTAAGGAAGTAGGGGAAAAAAAGAAGGAGAATGAAAAGGGAAAGAGTCTGAGGTTGGTGGACGTTTTTTGGGAGATTCCGCAGAGATGTGTGTTGAAGTTGGAGAATGAGAATGAGAGTGAGAGTGAGAGTGAGATGGAGATGGAGGGAAATGTACAAGAAGTAAAACTAAAAGTAAAAAAAAGGGGATCGGGGCAGAGGAAGATAAATAGAGAGTCGAGAGGTTGGAGAACGTTGAGAATTTTGCAATGTTTTGGAACGGAATGGTGAATGGTCGGGTCTGGTCTGGTCTGGTCTGGTATGGGTTTTTAGCTGCCGAGTGTTTGGAACGAGAATGAGGATGAGAAGGAGAAGGAGAACGAGTGAGTTGGCTGACTGGCTCCTTTTCCTTCCCTCATTCGCTCGTTCATTTGTTGGTTGGTATTCGTACATGGTGTGAAGGTAGCCGAGGCTGACTCGTGCAGTTTCTTTTACGGTCTGCTCTAGGCGATATCTACCCGGGATTTCCTTCACATGTTTCTCTTTCTCTTTTCCTTTCTGTGCTAGTTTGTGAATTTTTATGTGTATGTTCGTCTATCCCTACACGTACACACACACACACATTCTCTCTATGTATTTCTCGACCGACTCTCTACGTGCGTTTTGAGTGCAGTAAAACTAAGAATTGGGCGCATCAGTACGTGATGAACTTGTTATTGTGATAAGTTTTGAATTCAGGTGATACATGAGAGAGGCCCCATTGGAAACATTTCCCCCTATTTTCTCCCAGTCTCAACTAGACCTATCGCCATCCTCTCATCGCTCTCTCTTTCTCTCTCTCACTCGCTCTCTTTCTCTCTCCCTCGCCCTCTCTATCGCTCTCCACTTTCTTCCTCATTTCTCTTCCACATTCTCCCAACTATCCAAGTTGGAGAGTCAGTCGGAGAGACATCACGGTCACGGCCAGTCCTTATATACCATCTTCCTTCTCTCCCTTCTCTTCAACACTACATTTTGTTCAAATGTCAAATCATCTCAGACACACAATCAAATACCAAAAAAACCTCGTGTTGTTCAAGTAAAATCTTCCCTTTGATTTACGGATTACAAGTGCGACAATAGACGAATAGAGAGAGAAAATAGGGATTTAATCGGAATTCCTCAGATTCTATAGGACACAGAAAACAGTTGTTCTTTGTGGAGAGAAAGAGAGAGAGATAGAGAGAGAGTGAACAGTGAAAAATTGGTTTACTTACTCAAAATGTCAAAGTTCAAAAAGGTCCGAGTTGGAGTTCACAAATATCTGTAATATCTGTAATAATAATAAAAAAAAGAATTCCAATGCAGTGGATTTCAATGCCATTGCAGTTGCCATCGGGTTTTATTAGTATTCGAGTCGGGTAATTTTTCAAATGGTGCATTTTCTCTCCAATTTTGAAATATAATATATAAAAAAAGATATATAAAATAAAAGTTTTGGGAGGGAAACACGTGGAGATTTGAAACTCGGCAGGAACATACAAGTGAAAGTGAACAGCCTGGATGTTATGAGAGATTTGAGGTTTGAGATTTGACATTATGAATCCTGTGACATAAACAAGGAAAGTGTGATCGCGAGTGGGAATCTGTAATTTTGTCATCTGTGGAATTGACGATGATGAAACGATTGTGTGTGTGCGTGTGTGTGTGTGTGTGTTGACTCTCGTCTCTCGTGAGGGAGAAAGTAGCATTAGAAATCTCGTCATGATTGAATTATCTTGTGGTTTGAATCCAGATCCAGTTCTGTAAAGAGAGAGAGAGAGAAAGGGAGAGGATAATGAAAAGAGAGAGTGGACTGGAGCGGAAACAAGGAGATTGAGATAAGGTCGAATTGGAAATCATGTTAAAGGTCTTCTCGTCCTCTCGTCGTCATCGTCATACTCAAACTTCATCCTCATCAGTAGAAATTTCATTAGTGCACATAGAGAAGGAGCTGCTAGAGAATCCTCCAAATCATCAAGAGTCATTGGTTGAAGAAAAAAAAACGATGTGTAATTGGGATGGAGGAGTGGGTGAAGAAATCTTTGTGTCTATTGTATAGAGTGGAGTGGCATTGAAATGACTAATTATAAAAGTCAATGGACGGCGGAATGGGACGAAGGAAAAGTCTGAAAAAAATTGGTCATGTCATCTGGGGAATTAACGGCGGAGCAGTTGCAGCAACTCTACTTGTGCAGTCTCCTCCTCGGCCGAAAACGGTATACCCATTCTCTACACACAATTTACATAATTACTTACAAGCATTCATTCATTCAGGCATTCATGCACAACGTCAATTATATTTTTATGCATGTTCCAACTTTCACTGTGATTTACTCTCAACTTTTTGAGCCCACATGATGATTCTGTCATTATTAATTGAGCCGGAAACGAGATTGCTTATGAAATAAAATGGGAATTTGTTTAATCATTTCATTTCAACTTTTCCTTCCCTTTGTCTTTGTAAGTTTATAGTTTATGTGTGTGCTTAACTGGAAATTGCAAGTCATGAGAGGAGATGAAGTTACAAGGTAATTTAGCCGCACAGGGAAAACACATGCACAAATGCAGACGAGGATTTTCTCCAGTAAAGAAAAAGGCATCATTTGATGGCTTTACAGACGGTAGACTATACGTTGTCACTTTCTCTGTGGTTTGTTCACTTTCAGTTTAAAAGATTTCCTACTGGTGGGGTGGTACTCTCTATTTTTTGGCCTTGTACTGTGTGTTGTACATGTAAGCATTTTCAAGGTAAACTTGTAACCCACTTTACGTTGATACGCGGTTTCATTTTCATTTTATTCTCCATTTCGATTTCAAAGAGGTCTAATGAAGCCAAAGAAATAGACAGACAGACGGACGGACGGACAGACAGGCAGACTGAGGGAAAGTCTCAATTCTGGAAACAACAAAGTCGAAACAAATTCTCATTTGGTGGCTCTCGATTATAATTCGTAATTCGTCTGCTCCTCTGTTTCTCTCTCTCTCTCTCTCTCTCTCCTGGAAATTGGCTGGATGGTGGTGGTGGGATTTTAGGATGTTGAAAATTCCCCAAGTTGTCGTCTACCTCCAGATATACGTTTCCGCCTGTAATTGTGGATGTATCCTGTCTCATTGTCTACACACATGTAGGTAGTCGGTAGTAGGTACACAATGAGGAGCATTACTAATCATTTTGAATAAAGACTGTGGATTTTGGAAAATGAAAATTAGTTGGGTCGCCGCTGCTCCTGAAACTACACAGAGAGAGAGAGAGAGAGAGAGAGATTCAAAGTCGATGGTTTTGGTCTACACGGGCGGATAGTTGTAATTGAAGATACTAAACGAGAGAGATTTCCTCGAAACATTCATTTCCAAGTCGGAAGTAGTCATTTCTCTTCTCTCCATCTCTCTCTCGGGAAACATTCTCACATTGCTATTCATTCTAAACTGTTTTTATTTTCTCTCTCTCTCTCTCGCTCTCCGTATGCTTGTCTCTATTTTACCTCCCACTCAGAATCAGAATCAAAATCAGAATGAGACAGAGCTACACACAGCTTTGAATTTGAAATGTACGTACGGTGGTGGAGGGAGCCAAAGTGTAGCTCAAAATCAAATATTATGCAGTATATCATGTCATAGACATTACCATTAACTAGTTTTTACTATCCTTCTAGTTGCCATAAAGGATTAAATAGTTCTGGCAGCAGCAGTAGTACATAGTAGCAGCAGTGAGAGTCTTCTTCTTCTTCTTCTGGCTCCTCTGCAGAATCCTCAATTCAAAATCCTTTCCGTGAATCACAGTAAATATTATTGCGACTCTGTACACACACACTCCAAACTCCAAAGACTTCAAACTATACAGAGAACGAGGAAGGAAGACGTGGAAGTGGAAATGGAAGTGGAGAGATGAAGGAAAATAAGGGGAAACTTGGTCGTATTACGATGTGTTCAAATTTCCAATGTACATACACAAAACACACACACACAGACACACTGCAGTCTAATGCGACCAACGACCACACACACACGGACACACTGCAGTCTAATGCGACCAACGACCACACACATTTTCTCCCGGTTGGGAGTTGAGACAGCCCTAGAGTTTTTTTTTTTTTTTTACTTCGTGTTGGGTGTTGGGAAGAGTTGAAAGTGGAGAGCGCCCACAAGTTTTATACCCGTTGAAAAAATAGAAAGTGACGGAGAGAGAGAGAGACTGTGGCGATGAAAGCGTGATTGGCCTCAATAATGTGTAGGGAAATCTGTGTGTTTGTAGAAAGAGAGAGAGAGAGAGAGAGAGAGAGAGAGAGAGAGAGAGAGTGGTGGAGAGTTGAAAAGTTGAGAAACAAATGCCTCCAAATGCCTCTAGAGTCAACCACAGTTTTAGATGCATGTACGTACTAACGAGCAGCTCCTTAAACCTCTCTGACTACTCACTACTGACTACCATCGTCGTCAGGCGGTGGCCGGATATCAAAATACTTTGAACCAACTTTCTGTCGAGGTTTCTTCTTCTTCTTCTTCTTCGTCTTGGTCGTTTTTGGAATTCTTCATCTTCTTGTTCGTACGTATTCTTGGGCTTTTTCGTCTTGATGGTTTTTAAAATGGAATAGTTTTCTTCCTAGTTTCCTTTGCTAAAGGCTTTTTAATTTTTTCTTCTCCTTAGCATAAGAATCAGCATTCAATTTCCTGTACAAAAAAAACGACTTTCTATTTCTGACTACATTAAATAGTTACAGTTACTGAGGAGGGGTTTTATTATGTGAGGAAGAGAATATTTACATTCAGATTGCGGCTTCATGATTCATGAATAAATGAATATTCATACGGGCGAATGGAATGGCTTTTATAATTAATACTACGAGTTGCTCTTTATTATGAAATGAAATACCGTCATCGTCGTCGTCGTCGTCGCTCTGCCTGTACTGATATATTTGTACTTTGTATAAGTTTGTACGTACTACGTACAGTTTTCTCATGAGCAAATAATCATTAATCAAACCTTTTATGTGTCTCTTGTGAGGTTTCTTTCACACTCATTGATTTATTCGTTTAATGACATGGGAAAAAGGTGAAAAAGTCCTTTCCCTTTTTGGCTGCTACGATAAAGAGAAAGAGAGAAAGAGAGAGTTTTGTCAGTTGTGGGTATTTCGTGTTTGTCGTGTAATCGGAGGAAACATAATAAAAAAAAGTCCTTTGGAAACGTCCTCGTCAGTTCACGTGTGAGCTCCATGAACTGTGAACGACATGAACTGACATTTGTATAGTATATGGTGTAGACTGTAGACTGTAGAGTGTAGATTTTCAAAGAGTAAAACACGGTAACAGTACCGGTGACGGTGATGGTGTTTTACAGTGAAAATAACACACACGAGTAAAATTTTGTGAGCGGAGGAAATAAAATAATATTCTATGCATGTACGATATGTGCATATCTGCATATGGAGAATGTCATTACAGAAATCTGAAATTATTCATCTTGTTTTATATCGTATATGTACGTTGTTTTTTTATTTGGTGAATGGATTTTTTTTTCCTTGTAGAGAGCAGCCGATATTTTCGAGCAAAGCCCATGTTTTCCACATTGATGCGATGACAAAAAGGTCCTGGATCCCAGCGTCAACATCAGCCGTCCCCGTCTCCTTCTTTTACGACTCATCGCGTGCTCTCTACCGCATTATCTCCGTAGAGGGAACGAAAGTAAACAATAATTAATTTACTTTGAATTTTAGTTACATTCACCTATACATACACTTACTATAGATAGTCGGTAGTACACACCTACACACATACATAGAACATAGAAAACCCAAAGAAAAGATGAAACAGTTTCCGTCTCCTGTAAATATGTATGTACATGTACATGGAAAAGAGTGTGGAATGGATTCGCGCTCATGTTTATCCAACTGCTTGAACTTTATTCGATTCGATTCACCATCCTCGCTTACGCTTACCTTGTTTTCTCTTCCTTACAAACGACTTTCGACACTCCACATTTTTTTACACACACACACACATACTTACAAACACGCTCGACAAAGAACGGGGAAACTTTTTTTTGTTACTGTATGCTCAAACACTATAAATGTCCTTCGTCTCTTTCTACTTTCTACGATTCCTTTTTTTTTACGTCACTTTTAGTTTTTTAAAATGCTCAGATTTTTCCATGTTTTCTTTTCTTCTTCTTCTCCTTCATCTCCCGTCTTTTTCTCTTCTCCTGGTCGAGATCCATCCTAGGAAAAAAGGAGATGAAGAAGAAGAGGAAGAGGAAAAAGAGGGAGGCAGGCAGGGGAAAATATATATATAAAAAAAAACTTTTCGCTTACCCATCACTCAAAGTGAAAATCCCACAAAATCTCTTTCTTTCTCTATTTAATATGTAAAGGCTGTAGTCCATTTTTATATATTTGTTCCACTATTGAACGCTCAGCTGTTTCCTGTCTGTTTTGTGTGCCTCCCCTAGTTTTTTCCCCTGGTTACTTTCCTTCCACACACAGATTCTAGAAACAGAACAAAATGCACACACACACACACACACACACACAAAATGTCGAGAGAGTGTCAAGCGTGCAAGATGAGTGTCAAAGAATTTTCCTCTTTATATTCTCATGAATATTCTATTAGATACACTTGAATCGTTACACATCATATTCCTTTATACGGAGAGTACGAAGAATATAAATATATATATATATATAGAAAAAAATGAGATTCTCCCCTGTAAAATGTTTATGTACTTTATATATATTTTTATACCTTTTATCTGAAAATAAAAACTGTAGATTTTCTCTTATGAGAGTACACACAAAGTATTTCATGTGCTTTTGTCTTCTTCATATTTTTTTACCAAGGAAATAGGAAAATGACAAAGAAATTGTGAAATTTGATCCAGGGTTTTTTATAAATTGGATCCAAAAGAAGAAGAAGAAAATTGTGTGCGTGGTACTACTCGAAATTTTATGGTTTTAAAAGCTTTTGTTGTAAATGTAGGAAGGCGGCATGTGGAACTGTACTGAAAAAAAATAGGAGGTAAAAATATTCGTACATGAAATGAGGATGGAGAAATGTAGATTTATTTATTTAATATGAAGAGGATTTTTGAAGAGTCTAGATCTAATAGATTGAAATCAATTTATAGTTTGGCATGAAGCCATACGGGAGACGAGAGACGAGAGAGAGAGAGAGAGAGAGAGAGAGAGAGAGACGACGAGCTGTTAGTTACGAGCTGTTAGGTTGAGCGAGAAAGAGAGACTACTAACACATACTGTTTTGTACCTAAATGAAATGTACACAGAGCCCCGTATTTCACAGTGTAGACTCATTTTCCTCCATGGGTTGACACTGATGTCTGTTTCGTTTTCCCTTTTTTTTTTTGGCCACGAAGGGATAATATAAAATGGGTTTGCCTGAGAAAGTACAGTATCTGTACATACAAAGTCTATGAAAATGAAAATGAAAATGGATGTAGAATATCGAATGAAGGAATGAATATGAGATGGATCGAGCAATGTACATTTTACAATGTACATACATAACAAACAACACATCGACACACAACCAAACACATGCAATCCTAATATCATTTAGCAGTAGTAATAATACGAGTACGTGCACCCCCATTCGCACGACTATGACTATATGGCGATGAATGTGAATGTGAATGTGAAATTGAAGGAGAGTGTATATTACAAGTTTTGTGATTTTGTTGGTGTTCTTGTTCGTGTTCTGCTGCTGGTGCTGGTCCTGTTGTTGACAGGCTGTTATCAACAGTACGGTGACGCCGAGCATGAACTTCACCAAGACGTCTCAGAAGTTTGGACAGTGGTCTGATGTTCGAGCCAACACGGTCTATGGCCTCGGTTTCCCTTCAGAAGCTGATCTGAATCAAGTAAGTTGACCTCAAAGCGAAAGGTATAGATATATTCCTTCACTCATTTCCTTCCTCTTCTTCTCTCTTTCTCTCTCTCTCTCTCTCTCTCTCTCTCTCTCTCTCTCTCACACTCTCTCTCTCTCACTCTCTCCATCAAATAAATCCAAAGAAACTCCTTTTCCTTCTCTTTCTCTCTCTCTCTCTCTCTCTCGTCTCTCTCTCTCCTTTCAACCGAGACCTTGTAGGCATATCCTTTTCCGTCTTATTTATCAAAGCTGAACGATCAAGACATTAATACTAATGATATTTCTCCATTCCACTCCCATTTCTTCCCAGATTCCCACTTAGTCAGATATATATTTGGGCTTCTTTGAATCCAGATATCAAACCCACCAAACCAAACAAAAAGCCTATGTACATACTTTTAAAATGTACAATATTTTGCGTACAAAAATAAAAAACTTGCTTACTAACTTTCTTCGAGAATATCATTGATTGATTGATCGATTGAGGGAATGGCATGAACTTTTCAATTTTCAGTTTATTGAGAGATTCCATGAAATAAAAGAGGCGACGCGGACGTCTTCCAGTAATAATAAGCAAACAGGGCAGGGACCTGTAGCAAATAATGGAAGTGGCCCAATCCCACCACCACCCATCATCGGATCCTCACCTTTAACTCCCCGAAGTCAAGTACATGCACAACAAGGACAAGCACAAGGAACTCCGAAGTCCTCCTCATCCACATCCACATCCACGCCAACACTCCCCAAAACAAGTAAACAAGGTGTGGATCCGGACCTTTTGATAAATAATTCGAATAATGACACGAATGCAAATTCCCTGGTGAAAACGTCATCCTCGTCCTCGTCCACGGTCCCTCATCCAAGGAGTCAAAGTGTCTCTGGCGTCCTTCAAAATTGCCCAACGGATAGTCCCAAAAGGAGCCTGGGGAAAGCAGATAAATCCGCAGAGAATCAATTCAAATATGAAAATGAACGATTACGACTTGCTCTCACTCAAAGGTGATTTTGAAATAAATAAAAATCAATGAATTTTTTACATATTTATAAAGAGTTTTGAATTCGCATATGGATTTTAATAACTCACATAAAAATAATGATCTTTCTCTCTCTCTCGATAGTTCGATGAATGCCAAGAAATGGGAAGTTGAGTTGTCCACATTGAAAAGTAACAATGCCCGACTCACAGCTGCATTACAAGAAAGTACAGCCAATGTCGAGGAGTGGAAGAAACAATTGCAGGCGTACAAAGAGGAGAATCAACGTTTGAAATTGAAAATTTTGGAAGCGGAAGCAGCCCGAGGGAGTGCAGAGGCAGCTGCGGAGCTTCGAAAGGAAATCGTGTTGATGAGGGAAAAGATTGACTCGTGTCAACAGGAACTTCAGATCAAAGAACAAGAACTTGCCATGGTGAAAGAAGAAGTGAAGTCCGCCGGAGATGGATCCAAGGTCTCCATTCAATTTGAATTTCATACCAATATGTACCAAATAATAATATAATCATTTCCTACATCATTGTCTATCTGTTGTTACGATATGGTTGTTGTTTTTCTTGTGGTGCACAGGAGAATGAGCTACGAGTGACCTTACATCAAGTTCAAGCTCAATTGGACGCTGCTTTGGGTGCTCAGGAAACACAGAAGAAAGTGCTGGATGCTCTCAACTCACAACTGGCAGAGAAAGTTCAGGATTTGACTGGGATTCAACGAGAAATAAATACAGCTTTACAAACGTAAAGATTATATCTTACATGCACAATGCACAAGAGGAAGAGCAAATAGGCATTTGTTTGTCCAGTGGTTTTAATTATTTACCTTTCGTTTCGTTTCCGGTGTAATTATATTGACATGTTGTTGTACGATTCATTGTAAATTGTAAATGAGCCATTCCAAAAAATACCATATACCATATATAAAATACAGTAGAGAACTGACTATTTACAGATATTGATTAATTGATTATAGTCCACGTCTAACTACTAACTACTAAACCATATGTAGTATAATTTTTGATTTTTGATTAAATGCTATCAAGGACGTAATTGTTAAATTGTCTGTCTTTGTACTCTTTATTTTATACATCCGGTTCCGGTTTCTATTCAATTTATATGTTTGCACTTGAATCCACAAAGTTGAGAGAAATGAAGAAGTGGTTGAACCACGGTGGTTCTTTTCATTTAATAGCATGATGTTTTTAAATGTTAATTGGCAGATTCCTTGATATCTAAATTTACTTCGTCCACATGCACTTTTGTAGAATGCATTAATAAATGCACATGCATCAATTTTCTAGAAATTCTTAGCTAATTATCAACTAAAAATAGAGAGCACTGATATGAAGAATCCCTAATGCAGGCTGGACATTGCTTGTCGAAACATTCTTCGGAATCCTGTGAATTCTGAATTCGATATATCTTCATGTTGTGGACAATGGAACTCGAGAAAATGAATGAACATTTGCTATACATATCTATAACGAAATAATTTTCGTAATTGTATTTCCTCTCTTCTCATTTTCTCTCCTCTTTGCCTGACAATTACAAACTTGGATATTGGTATTGGACGAATAATCATTTTATACTCAAATCTTTTGTTTTTTTACTTCGATTTTGTTGTTTAAAAATTAAAATTAAGAAAAGAGACAATTAAATTTGTACAATATTGGGAACCATTAATTAATTAGTAATTATTTTCACAATGAGCAAGTCAATCGAAAAAAAATTTTTAGACTTGTTTTTTGTGAGGACGTGGAGATGAGCAGTGGTGCTTTGGTGAACAGAAAAAGATGGATTCAACCCAACAATGCTCAGCATTGTTGATGACCTCACCAACTACTTGAAAAGGACTTTCAAAATCACATCCGATCTGAGCATTTTCCGTGAGAATGTCCCTTTGACCCAAGATTTTGTGGTTATAGATCTGGTTCAGTGTTGCAATATCGTGTAAACAATTATTATTATCTGTATATATATATTTATACATCTATTTGTTTTGTTTTGAAAATTCTTATGCATATACTTTCTCTATATTTTATACCTTTACCTACATACACACTTTTTCAGAACTTTACATGACCTCTTCAGGTCAAACCGTTGGGAAATGTGGTCAAGTGGCTTAACAAACGTTGATCAGTATACAATTCTGGATTTTTCTGGCTTTTATTCGACGCTCTACGACCATTTTCATTTTTTGAACTTTGGTGACCTCCAGAGGTCAAACAACGCAATCACTCGGAAAATGGTAATAGAAACTTTGTTTGTACACCTCAGGAGTACCCCCAAAAAAAAATTTCAGCCGAATCCAACCGGAAGTCCCAAACCCATGTAAATCCTGCGGGGTCCTTTATATTTTAAGTTTAAACTCAAAGTCACTTTAATCTACGTTTCAAAAGTACAATTATCTTTTAATTTTCAACATTTTTTTTAAATATTTAACATCAAAATCTCAAAAATAAATTTTCTACACGCTATCAAGCAATAATTTCTGCATTTTTTAATGGCAAACCCGACTGTCTACGTCGCGTCGCTTCGTTTAATCTGTTTCTTTCCATTAAAAGTATTAAAACCTCACTAATATTATAGATATTGGGTCTGTTTCTAAAGTCTCAAGACCTCCAGACTTCAAACTTACAGGCGAGTCTGGAGAAATTTCGCCTGCATACAGATCAGGCGAAATCTGGTCTGGAGTCTTTCTTTTTTTCGCCTGTTCGCCTTTATCAAGGCGAAAAACGGAATAAAAAGACACAATTCCAGGCAAAATTTAATTTTTGCGGAAACTTTAAAATTCTAATTCCGAATTCCTTAATAATAATTTAAAGAGATCGAACTACATA
>JAIUND010004304.1:0-12441 GCA_034699125.1 Gisinianus flammeolus | reverse complement strand
TACAACCTATTTTTTAATTAAAGTAAATAAGTTGAACTTTTTCAGTCAACTTGAAAAAATTTAAAATTCCCGCCCGTTTTCAAGAAACTACCATCGGAAAATCTATTCGGAAAACACCGGCACACCTACTAGTTCGTTTGTGAACTTAACAGACGATATATTATATATAGTAAGTATTACAATGAGAAGATTTTATCGGAAAAATCTTACCAGTTCCTCGCGTGTCATCACACATGCCATTTCACACTGTGTAGAAAAACATTCAAAAATCGTTTTAAAATGATGGTTTTTTATATATTTTAGTGAAAAAATGTGTGGGAATTCTATATATATATAGAAATGGCAAAAAATACCAGGTTTTTCTCGGAGACAGGATCCAGACCTTGACTGCACTCCGCATGGACTTGAGCCACCGGCCCAATTGCTTTTAGCTCTCCCTTGTCACAGGAAATGTGCATAATTTCTTGCTCCGCCTATATAGATACAATTGACAATTTTCAAAGGTATACACTAAAAATTCCTGAAAGGTTTTTTCCAATCATTTTCATATAGTTTTTCTCGGAATAGTATTTAATTTTTCCATTTCCACATTCAGGGATTCTCACAAGCTGCAAAAACAAAACAAAAAATACCAAAACACACTCGTATTCAAGTTTAAACTTACTTTGGGGAGAGACTGAGAATTCCGGACGAGGCAAAATAAAGCCACACACAACACCTCGAAATTGAACGACTTCATTTTGGAATTATATAACTGAAAAACTGAAGAGTCAAAGAGAGTCGAGAATAAATAAATAGTGAGAGAGAGAGAGAGAGAGCAAAATGCTTGAATGTGGACTCAACAGACGACTGCCTCTCATCCCTTTTCAGTCCTTCATTTTAAGGACAATTTTTTCATTCAATTCAATTCAACTTTTTTTGGCTATACATAGATATTTCCTCTTTAAAATTTGACACGTTTCCTGTGTTCACGGCGTGAATTATGAACAAACTCGGACTAATTTAACTTATGACTTTCATCCGGACGTTTTTAACACTACACTTATTGTTATATACGTTTCCCCCAATTTTCAGCACCACCAATGCATGTGTTTTCTATTTATTCATTCATGTGGACTCGCCTGCCTTTTATTCTTATGAGACTATGAATCAAAAAGCATTTGGACATGTTTAATTGTCCCCCGTAGAATGATTTTCTCATGCACTTCCGGCCTGTCTCAATTCCATGACTTTTCAATATATATATGTAACATTTAACAACATTAAATTAAATTCATTCCCTCCCATTTTTCATTCATTCCATTTTTGTCTATAGAATTTAAACTTTTATTTTTATTGCTCCTAACAGTCCCAACAAGCCTTTTTTTATATTTCGTACTCTTATACACAATATAGATGCTGATGGAATTTAAACGGAGGAAATGATTATGCGCATTTGAAGAACCGTTGGAAATGATCCGGGTCATGTCCATTCCGACTGGCCCGTTTCCCATTTCCCCTCTCTTGCCTATCTGCCCACAGAGAAAAATGATTATTGTAAGATATATATACCGAACAATAAAATCAAGAATATAATGCTCATGAATATAATGTTTATTATGAGAGAGGATGCGAGAGCTGAAGGAAATCTCACGGATGGTCCCATTGCAAATGCTCCCAGTCACACAATAAGACGAGTAATTAACCGATGCAAAACAATATTGACCAATGTCCAGTGCACATCCACCCTTTGCTTTCCCTCCATCCGACAACAAACTATCTGTAAGGAAATCTAGTTCATCCGGCCAGCCTCCAATACTCGTCTTCTCCTCCTCATTTTCATCCTTTTTTGAACTCTTAAAAGTGAGAAGATCCCAAACCCATTCCTGCTCACTATGCGTCATGCACACACATTTCTTCTTGACAGGGCAACATTTCAAATTCCGGATGTGTCGACTACATTTAAGGACACTGGACACTGCCTTTGCCTGTGTCTCCTCCTCCTCTAATTTATCCACTGTCGGATCACAAGGCTCACCAAAAGTCAAGGAAAACTGGTGGAAATTCGTATCAGAGTAATCATCATCCCATTCGTCACCAGACTCACTTTTGGCATGGGATGTTTTCGTCCAAACTCCCGATGGCAGAAGCAGCACCATCAGCATCCACAACAAACTCACAACCAATTCACATTTACGTACTCGCGGAATTGATTTTGAATTACTATTACTATTATTATTATTACGTAATCCCATTTTAAATGTGAGGATTCTATGTAGGAAAAAAAGTCAACTAAAATGAGTTAATCCACCCGTTTGTTCTGTTGTATCTGTGAATATTATTCACACAGTTTTCCATTCGAAGAATCGATTCACAAGTCAAAATATAATATGGGAAATTCCAAGAAAGTTCATTACGGATTTAAACAATCCATTTTTTCCTTTACAAGCCTATTACTTGTAAATGTTAAGTTTTCCTCTCTGATGAAATATACAGATAAATGTATTAAATATATTATTATATGCAATGAAATCATTTCATTTTCTAATTGAGAGGAACCAACAGTTTTTTTTTTCACGATTTTTATTCAACAGGAATTCCTGGTAGATTTTCCTCTGGGACTTGATGAGCAGCAACCGCTTGTGGATTTGGATTCATAATGATTGGTTCTTGAAATGGTCGACCCGTCCGCGTATGACTAAATAAAATAGAAAATCACAGAGAATATATACATACCGTAAAACTTGAATTCAAAGCATATTCCAGTTTACAAACCTACCTCAATTATTAGCCTAGTTTTTTTTCGTTGGTTTTATCTAGCGTACGCCATTTACCGTAATATGCTATCGAGTTATCCTTGGTTTTTGGACAATTACAATTGCAATCTCAAGAATTGTAGACATTAGCCTGGGCTTTTAATTCAAGTTTTACGGTATATAGATAAAAATTACTTGTATAGTATTTAGTTGACAGTTTGACAGTGAACACGTATATTTATCGTTAGAAACTCTACAGAACTTCATAATAATTGAACTTACGCGATCGTATTGGAAAAAATTCGACCAAGCATCGTGTAAACAATTAACTAATACACAAAAAAAAGGGAATTAAAAATCTGAATTGCTCTAAATTCTGAATGTTTCAAAACAGAGTAAAAGTTCTTTGAAGAAAAAAAAAAGCCTCATCTCTCTTTTCTTTTCACTTACATGGCAAATGATAGCAAAAAATAGGCCTGGCTTTGTAGTCCACAGAGCATCCTTGGTCAGCGCATCCAACTGATTTTGAAGACATCCTTTCTTGTGTACATACAGAGCTTCACAAGTCTGAGAAATATATAGCAAAAAACCAATTCTTTATTGATATTGATGTACATTTTTAAAGGGAATGTGAGAACTTCCGTATGTACAGATAGTTTAATTACCACACTCACATTCAAATCCTCAGTTGGAGGTTTCTCACAGCAGGATTTCGGTACATATTTACTAAAGTTCATGACATATCGACTATGTGTCACGTTTTTAGGGATCCAATCCAAATAACTGTGAACACCGCAGCATTTAAACTGTTCACACAGTTGGTAAACAATGTGATTTAAAATCCATAAAATTTATAAAATACACTACAACCACATTTGACAATAAAATGTTACACACAGAATTTTTGCGACAAATTTCTCTCCGTACCACAATTTGAGTGTCCTCCCATATTTTAAGGGAGCTGATCAAGCTCTTCAAGTCCACCGTCCCTTTATCTTGAAGTTTGAGCATTTGAGCCTCGGGCAGTGAGTCCACCATCAAATCCTGTAAACTCTTTACGTAGGCGTCATCCGGGTAAAAATGAGCATGAGCCCAAAAATGCCAAATCAATACAGCTAGACCAAAGACGGCTAGAAATCTGGATGCGTGAACATACTAAATATAATAATGCCAGGAAAAAAAGAAAAATACATTGACATTAATGTTTGAATTAATTGAATTTTGAATTCCACACCTTTATTTTCCATGAAATGTGTTTTAAACTTGTGCACTTTGACACACAAAAAAACCTGTTTTTGTTTTTTGTTTACAGAGTTAAATCCATGGTCATATTCCGGACGATGAGTGTAATGAAGAGCCCAACCGGACAGAATCATGGTGATGTAGATGACGAGCATGGCCGAGACGGGATAATAATCCTCATCAGTGATGAACATCTCTTGGAATTTCTCTGTCACAAAGAAATGACGGCCAATCATTGGGAGAGGACGAACGAGAGCATTCCAAAATATCACCACACATGAAATCTATATACGATATTTATATACAACAATAGTTTGTGGGAAATGACTGAAACTGAAATGAAATTGAATTCTTCTAAATTTGGTAGTAATCTATATAGTAATAATGGTTGTTAGTACGGTGGTGATCATGGAGAGATAGAAAGTGGAGCGTTTGTATCTCCGAATGCACCCTAGAGACGGCGTCCTTGGAGATGGTAGGAAAAAGTCACGTGCTCCAATCATTTTTATGTGGTCACAGACTGTGAGGGGTCGGACGACTTGATGATTTTGCTCTGGATTTTCATTCGGCTGATGGTGCTGCTGCTGGTTTTCCCCAATTATTTGTACTCCAATCATCGCGTCAACTGGGACTTGACTTTCCGCATATCCGTGAAGGATTGGTGGCCCTTCAATGATTGGGCTGGAGGAGGGCAATGATGAAACATTTGAAAGGATCACCTCGGAATCGGAATGTCCTGTGTGATGAAAATCCGTATTGGACACATTCTGTTCTTGACGATTGTGAATGTGCATTATATCCGTATTTTATGGAAATTTAAACATTTTTCTCAAGGTCTTTGTGGGGATTTGACCTCAATTTTTTGCTGTGGAAAAGTGCATAATTTGCACATATAATTTGGAATATATATATAGCTAAAGATAATTCAATTAAAAAAAATCAGACATTACAAGTTTAAAGAGCCACATCACATATCTCATATCTGTATTTTGAATTTGCTTAATTGATGTGGTATTTAATTTGTTTGAAAAAAGTAAACGATTTCAAAGAAATTATCTCCATGCCAACATACACAGAAAAAAATGGAATTTGTGCATTTGCATTCACATTCACATTCACACATTCTTATTTTACATGAATTCCCCCGAAATGATTCGAGAAATATACATATATACACATATTTGAAAGCGTCCCGTGAACTCATTTTGTTAACAATGAGATTTGAATGGGATTTATGAGTTTATGACGCCATTTATTAAGCTATAAACTGTGACAATTCATTGTCCAACTGTCAAAACACACACATTGTGCGCAGTATGTATATATATTTATGACAGTCTGTAAATTCCTTGTTGTAGTAGTACAGTTTCATTTAATACTGAAAGAAATCATCATAGTTCTATAACTTAGAACTGGTAAATGCAGAATTTCAGTGAGTGTAAGAAACTGAGTAAGAAACTGGATACAAATCAACGCAGAATGAAGATGTATTCATCGTAAGTTATCCTCTATTTATTTATCATGGTCATGGTCATTGTAAATGAGTATTTGAAACGCGTTTGAAATTTTCGAAAAACTATATATAATATACATAAAGTGTATGTGTATATGCATTTTCTTCAAAGGTTTTTCTTAATTTGTCTCGGGACGACGATGGCTTTAATGATTCTCGTTTCCCTTCCCCATCACGTTGACGCAGCACCGGAAGTGATTGATGTTGCAGGCGGTGAAGAATTTACGGTACGGCGTACGGCATGATATGATGGAAAAATCTTCTGCCACACATTTTTTTTTATCTTTGAAATCCACATTGTTCGGATGTTTGGATGAACAAACAATCAAATGGAATTTGTGTAATTTGATTTAATTTGATGATTGTATATATGTATAGAGATGTGGGAAAGATGGTGGGAGATTGGAAGATGGGATGACGGGTTGTGAAGGGTCAGGCGTGTCCAAAGGGGTTTGTGCAGATGGTCTCTGTGTTCATCATCACGTGGACGACTTATTTCTCCATCAAAAACTTTAATCCGGTTTTATTCCGAGCTGGGCGGAGCTCGGAATCTTAATTCATTCACATTATTTACATTTGAACGTATCAGTATATAAGTATATTGCATTAAAATATGAAATATTATATTGTATATGTGATGCCGTTAGCGCACGTTTTTCATTCCCTTGTTTTTTTCTTCAAAATAAACTGCGTGTATACAGTATATACAAAGCTTCACTTGTAAAACGCATTCGAATAAAATTCTAAGGCATATCCAGATGTAAATTACATTAAGTATTGATTTATTATGTTGCATTCGCAAACACCACAGATATATCTGTATATTTCCACTGACATGTGCAATTATGTATATTTACACTGACACTAAAAATGATACATTTCCTTACAGTGCGTCAAATATAGTGCATAACAAGCACTTTTCAGTACACCCGAGATGCAGTTTCATATCGATTTCTGAATGTACACAAATATGTTACATTGCCATTACTTTAAATTTTAAATTGACCGGACTTGTGTGTTCATGTGAGAAGAAATTACCTTGTGGATTTTCTCATTCATCATCAAATCTGAATAAAATATTAAAGTAATATTCTTTTATAAACAGCGTTGGCCTGCGGTCCGGGTTTTTTATTTTTGTTGCCCACTTGGGTTTTTTGGGCAAAAATGGGGTTGGGGTCAAATGGGCTTTATTAGGTTGCCCCATATGGTTTTCTACCCTTAAGTAAACGGCAGATGGCAACCCAAAAACCCTCGTTTTGCCCAATAATTTGACCATTTTCGTTGCCCAAAAAAACCCACCTATTTTGCCCAAATAAATAGCCCAGACAGCCAACTCTGTTTGTAAATCGAAACTTTCAAAATATATATGCAAACTGTTTTGGAATATATCGGATTCCGAGGAATTTGTGGAGAAAGTGAAGGCTGTGTCAAACTCATTTTGGCCATCGCCATCGCCCGTGTTTTGGAGGATGTTGAGTCGAGATTGGGAATCAAAAGGGAGAACCATGGCAATTTCACTTCCTGATACCCAAACCATTTCTTGACGTGTTTATAATTTGCCTTAAATTGTGTAGTCAGAAATAAAGAGTTTTGTGGATATTCTGTCTAAATTGAGTAAACTAAATCCCACGGAGCATAAAACATTTGTATATAAGTATAACCAATCCAAAAGATTAAGCTATATATTTATGTAATGTAAGTACATATTAGTTGCATTGAATATTGTGAGAAAACTTAACATATGAGAATTAACATCACAGCAGTCGTTTTCTGTATGGAAATTTGCATAAATATATACGCAAGACAATCTCAAGTTGTCAAAAGTTCAGATGGAAATTTTAGACTGTCAATTGTTTAGCGGTTGACTTTTATTATCGTTAGTTAAATTTTGATTAAATGACAATATACATAAAAGACGAGAGAGACTCCCAAAACTCAAATTAAATTCAATTCAATTCAATTGTCCATTCCTTTACGTATTCACGTGCACATAAATTCCATAATGCGAGTAAATATTTAAGAAAATTGATAAGAAACGTCCACAGAAGAAAATCTCATACATTTTTTTACTTTTAGTGATAAAAGTTTTATCAGTTTTATCTGCACACACACACCAATGACATTTGAGTTTTCAGCCTCAGTTATTGTCACAACTAAACTCCATTTCCAACAACTAAATATTTTATTTTACATATTTCTTAAATCATATGTATATACTTACAACAAAATCCGTCATTTCCTTATGTGCACAAAGAATACAAGAAAATATTGCAAATGAATCAAAAACTAAAACAAACATTTGTTTGTAAAGCTTATTTGCATACATTTGCATTGAATATAAACGTCGAGCTTTTAATTTGACTCAAATTGTATACACACATTCAAAAATAATTTGGGCTGCTTAGACTATACACGGATGGACTTTACAAATATTTAATGCATGTAATTTTATGATCGATCTATTTTGCATGTAAATAAACAAACATTTTCACTGTGTAAATATATGTACAATTTAAATACACTTTTCATTTTCATACACGATTTGCCTCCTGTGCACAGATTGTTTATGTGCTCGACCACATCGAATAGGTATTTCTTCTAACGTGGAGAGTGATGATCGAACCTAATTAATGGCATGAAAATCAGAAAATCATCATGAAATATTGTGAATCATAAACTCTGGGCAAAATACAACACAAAAAGTAGTGAGATGAGAAGAGTCGTGTGAGCATTAAAATTGAGAATGTCGTTCAGCCGGACAATTCCATTGCAACAACTCCAATAGCAATATACATATATAGCTCAATACATAAACACATCTGGGGGGAAACAGCATGCAAAATATAGGGCAGAGATAAAGATATTAACGGTGAATGAGTGTTAAAAGGTTGTTGCAAGGTCTCTCTCCTTCAGGAATAGATTGACAGTCATTGTCATTTAATTTGAGTGTACTTACTCGAACGTCAACTCACAAGATTCTCATACCTATATATATATATATATCTAATATGTAGTCAAATGAAAACTGCATCTCAGCATCCAGTCGTTTGGAAAACGTATTGAAAAAGCCATAAAAACCACAATGAAAGTGCGACAGTTTTTGTGTGTAGTTTTAAAGAGGAGTTTACTTTACACTTATCAGTAGTTTACATATATTTACTTGATTAATATGCGCAGGAAAAGAGCACAACAAATGTCTTAGTGAGTCATTTCAGGTATGTACGAGAATATGTACAATTTACAAGAGGAATGTCCACCATCAGCAGATCTCTCTGTAATGTAAATGTAATGCATACAAATTAGGTTCAAAAACTCGATAGAGAATATGTATATAGAGAGACACTCAACTCTGCATGTGCTGATTATAAAAAGAAGATAAAGCTACACAAAAACCAAGTCGTTTCCGCCCATATTCGTTTTTGTATCGTTTCATTCCATTTCAATATTAATTATTTGTATTCCCTTTTTATTACTCGATCCTGTGGATATATACGAATCATTAATCAAGATTAATATTAATTTTCGTATACTTATCGGTATTTATTTTGTGATTGGTGACTCAACGACGTGCATAGAGAAATAATACAAAAGCAAAACGCAGGTGATTTCCCTCCAAGACAAACACACGAGACCTCCCAACTCTACATTCGCTCTACACAATTTCATTCCACAGTTTCATCACGCAGCCACAGCCACACAACAACAAAACTTTTCCACATTTGTTAAATCAGTGACTGCAGCTTATTGTTAGTTATTTATATAGTGAAAGAGTTTTTCACTCGTCACTTTACATCCATTCACAACTATAGAATCTATACACCGACTAAAATAAAATAACTTGGTAAGTCTATAGATTTTTAGAAATTCGGATTTCTATTTCTTTTTCATTTTCATTTTCCTACCAACATTTTACGTCAAGTGAAATGTTTTAGGTTTTCCCAATGATTGAAATACACATATTGAAATTGGAGGACAGGTTTTGATATTTTCTTTTCTCATTTTTGATATGTGTGTGTGTGTGTGTGCAGGTCAAAATGGTGAAAAACTCGGGTCCGGAAATGGATGCCAAAGAAGATTTGGACATGCACAAACTCATGGATAAGGTACATTTTAAATAATAATATAAATAATAACTAAGTAGATAAATACATTACTGAAAAGTTATCCACCACATTTCTATATTGTTTGGCAAGTAATTAAATGCATGCAAATTTATTTAATTATTATGTATATTATTATGTAATCTATAATTTGATTGGGTTTCTTTATATTATCTCATTTAAAGTTTGAAGGATTGGCCGTGAAGAATTCAATCACGCCAAAGAAAAAGAGGAAGTCTGTCAAGCCCGGTCCGGAGATGACGTTGAAAAGTAATTGGGATGAAGTCGCTCCGACTTTCGAGTCCATGAATTTGAGTCCGAAGCTCCTCCAAGCCATTGCTGCAGATGGGATGGAGAAACCATCAGCAGTTCAACAGAAAGCCATCGTTCCTTGTAAGTTGGGTAAGGATGTGATCATGCAAGGTCAATCCGGGATGGGGAAAACAGCTGCATTCGTCATCTCCACCCTGTCTCGAATTCAATTGGAGACACATCCACGTTGTCAAGTCCTCGTCCTCGCTCCCACCCGAGAATTGGCCAAGCAAATAAAGAAAGTCTTCTTTGACTTTGGAGGGAAGAGTGGGATCGTGTCCATGACGTGTATTGGTGGGGTGAATCTACGTCAGGAAATGGTCAGATTTGACAAGGGCACTGCTCACGTCATCGTTGGGACACCCGGACGGGTTTTGGATTTGATGGAGCGTGGAGTCCTCATCACCGAGTCCATTAAAACTTTGGTTCTGGATGAAGCGGATGAGATGTTGACTATCCGTCGGACTCGACGTCCAAATCAACATCCGGTGAAAGGTTATAAGTTCCAGCAGTTGGAGGATATCCTCCGGCTATTGCCCAAGGGGACTCAAAAAATCCTTGCCTCAGCGACTCTCCCTGAGGACACCCTGCACATCACCAAACACTTTATGAAGGATCCCATCACGATCCTCGTCCGGAATGAGGAACTCACCCTCGAAGGGATCACTCAATTCCATTTGAATCTGGGTGGGAATGAGCATAAAATGGAGACTTTGGCGGATATCTACCCCAAAATCGCCTCTACACACACCATGGTCTTCTGTAATACTCGGAAGGAAGTGGAGGAGCTGACCAAGAAGATGAATGCTCGAGGTTTCCCTGTCGCTGGTCTTCATGGGCTCATGAGTCAAGGGGAAAGGGGAAAGATCCTCAAGGCATTTCGATTCGGGGAGACTCGAGTCTTAATTTCTACGGATCTGTGTGCTCGAGGGATTGATGTTCAACAAGTCCGACTGGTCATCAACTATGATTTCCCATCCTCCGTCGTCACTTACATTCATCGGGTGGGGAGGGGTGGGCGATTTGGGAGGAAAGGAGTCGCCATCACTTTCATTGGGGAGGAGTATGAGGAGAAGATTTTGAAAAATATTGAGGAATTCTATGAAACTTCCGTCATCCCTATGCCCACGGACGCCCTCAATTATTTGTAATTATCTATATGTATTGACTATATTTATAGTGAGACACACACACAATGAATTCATATTGCATTTTATTCTGTGGTCGATTTCCACTAATTCTTGGCTTTATTACACATTATGTACATAAATATTTACTTACTTATTAAATTAAATATATTTACTTACTTATTAAATTAAATATATTTACTTACTTATTAAATTAAATATATTTACTTTTAAATACAAATTGAATGAGATTGAATGAATGACTTATACATGATTAATGGCTATTAAAATGAAAGTACTTCTCCTTTGTATTTAAACCACTTGACTTGATTCCTTTTATTGTGTATTGTGCATGATTTTGTATGTTTTATAAAGCTGCATGTTACCTTTTGCCTTAATCCATAGCGAATTTATTGAATTTGCATATGAAAAATGAAAAATGAAACGGAAAGCATATTACTTATGCGATTTGTGCAGGAGATTTCAAGTCATCCTTGGAGAAAGGCGGAAGAAGGAAATTAAATTTAAATGGAGAAAGGACCAGGCAAGATTTATATGGGAAAACAGCTTCCTGATGGATTGAGCTGAAATTTTTTATTTAGGTACTCCTAAGGTCTAGAAACAACATTTCTATTACCACTTTCCGAGTGATCGCTTTGTTTGACCTCTGGAGGTCACCAAAGTTCAAAAAATGAAAATGGTCGTAGAGCGTCGAGAAAAAGCCACAAAAATCCAAAATTGTACGCTGATCAACGTTTGTTAAGTGACTTGACCACATTTGTCACTCGTTTGACCTCTTGATCCCCAAAAAAGGTCAAAAAATGTCAAATATGAAAGTTATTCAAATTGATCCGCAAAATAGCCAAACATAATCAGAATTACATGCTGATCAACGTTTGTTAAGTGACTTGACCACAACTGTCACTCCTTTGACCTTTTGGACCCCCAAAAAGGTCAAAAAAAGGTCAAATGTCAAAATTATATGAATTGTTTTGTGTTAAGGACAAAAGTGTTTAGAATTTCAAGATGAACAACATTTGTGACGTGAATTTTGCGAAACATTTAGTCATTGACCTCCAGTGCTAGTATAATGTCAAACAAACTTTCCAGTTTTCTATTAAGTATGGCAAAGAATTGCACGAAACTGGTTTATTTTAACATTGATAGTTACTTTTGTGGGTGTTTGTAAGTTGTAGGTTGTCAAAAAGTACATACGTTGATATAATTGACTCATTAATTATGGGGAATTTTGGTAGCGAGTGGTAAATGTTCGATTAAAAGTATTAAAAGGAATAAAACGAGTCATTAAAAGGGGTAAAAGACAAATGGCAGGTCGTGTTGACTTTATCAAATTCAAGTCACAGTTTGAAGTCAACTTCAAATAAAGTCTAAAAATTATTTGAATTATATTT
>JAIUND010004303.1:0-12457 GCA_034699125.1 Gisinianus flammeolus | reverse complement strand
CATCCAACACGTTGGTTCCAAAAAAAGAGACATTGGTTCCACACAGAGGTTGGTTCCAAAAGACACGTTGGTTCTGATCTATTCTAGGGCATAACACGAGTACATCCAACACGTTGGTTCCAAAAAAAGAGACATTGGTTCCACACAGAGGTTGGTTCCAAAAGACACGTTGGTTCTGACATGTTCAGGAATAGTGCGTGAATAGAGCACAAAGTAAAAAAATGTGGTCACGTGACACGATAAAAAATAAGAGATAAGAAGCTGAGCTCTCATTGGCTGACCGATTTCTAAAAATAGATCTGATTTTTTTTCGGAATAAATATTTTCTTTTCCCCGAAAAATATATTTTATTAAATATTTTAATGAATGACATAACTGTATGGCATAATCGTATAACTTATCCAAGAGTCCTTCCTGCTAGTTTCCTTGAATAGATCTAGCGAGGCTCGCCTGTTTGCAAAATATTAGTTCTGGATATGTTCCGAGAATAGTTCATGCACGTACCATAGATTGATCCTCAGAACTTATCCAGGATGATTCTCTAAAATTCACGAATTCTTGAATGAGTCCAGTAAGACATTGCAATTTCGTAGACTTGTTCTATGGCAGTAGCTCAGCTTTATCCGCAGAACCCTTCGATACAACTGCGGAAAAGCGAGAAAACACACCAAATTCCTCTTTGTTCAGGAGTAGTTCTTGGCATGGAGCTAGGAAATTTGCATGGACGGGTCTGGAACATCGTAACGTCTCACTTCATTCGGTCCGAAATTCTTGAATTGATACAAAAATACTCTCGGATCAAGAACTACGTACCTATTATTTAAAAAAAACCACGCCCCAAAACAAAAAAATATCCACTTTATTTTCCATCCGAGAGTAAATTGGCTGGTTGCAGGCCATTGTGTCACCGCCGATGCATTTACTGCATCATTCCTGGAACCATTCCAGGATTTGAATGTACCACTTAGTAGGCTAATATTTTTAACAAGGCTCATCATCCTTGTTTTTGGGTCAGTTTTCGAAATATAATCAATGACAACGAAATTATTATACTATTCAGGATTTCCTATATTCTTAAACAAATATATACATATACTGCAGGCTTAAATACATCAACAAATTATATTTAAGACTTTCATCTCTTGTTTAAAACGTCAGACAAAACAACTCATTGTCACTACATTTGTTTTGTTTACAGATTCTAATTTGTTTTGAAAATATGTATAATTGCTATTCGCAAATTCTTGATACTCAAGCCATCAATTATTAACTGTCTTATCCGAGGTAATCTTTTATTGTAAAACTCCGTAGATATACATAATATATCGTTGCTCAAATGAAGACCATTTTGGCTTTTAAAATATTTTTGGAACTTGTTCAATTTTTACAGGTACACTACAACCGCCATTTAGAGTTATTTCTTGTTTAAAAGTTCATCCTTGTAATTACTGGCAAATCGTTTAGGCTCGACATTTGCCAAGGAATGCGATGTTTTATTATAATTGGGAATATGATACAACCCCATCAATTCCATTTGACAAGGACAATGAGTTATCGGAGAAGCAACCATTTCCACCGATAGTTGTTGATTGGATTCAGGCGCAGACGAGAATGAATCGAGTTTTTCAAAAACGAAGTATTTCATCAATAGTTTTTACTATTGCCGAAACACATGGAAAAACAGTACGGAGAGAGAGCCGAAGGATGAAGTCTTCAGGGCCACTTTCTTTACAAATTGCAAACCAAGCGAGGAAACACAGTAGAAAACTGAAAAGAAAGCGGTATCGACATAAAAATAGATTTGCTGGGAAAATGCATCTTCCACGTTCCCGTGCACGTTCCCTTATTCCAAGTGCTCCAGTGAATCCTGCTTTAAATCCAATGCCCATTGGTGAAACAGTTTTAGCAATTGACGAGAGATCAAACGAATCCAAAGAGAATTCAAATGGAGGACAGATGAACAAGAACAACAATAATGCTAATAAACAAGACAATGAACGGAAATTGCATGCGAATCGTTTCGAGAATAAAGAAGAAATAAAAACACCGAAAAGAATCGGAAAAGAAACGCCATATCGATGGCTTCCACTACAAACCACACCAAAGCCAAAGACGGAGTTCGAAACGGTCTTGGCAATAGGTGAGAAGGCAGACGAATCCAAAGAGTTTTAGCTCCAAGATTAAAAAATACAAAACGGAGCAGTACTTCGGTGAAAAGAGTGTTAGATGTTAGAGTGTACAACAACGATTTAATCAAAACTAACGTGATTGATTGTGTTATAAATATTTAATTGTTACATATAATTAAAAGTCTGTCCTTTAAAATTCCTGTTGTTATGTAATCTTACATATTTTTGACAAAAGGAATCGGCTGTATAAAATGACAGTAAGTATCTATATGTCGATGTGAATAGAAAAACGGGTCATCTACTACTATCTACTACTATCTCGTTTAAAAGATATTCGAGTTTTCCTTTTGGCCGCTTTGGCGCCAAGGCGTTTCTTGATGACTTTGTAATTCGAAAAATCACAAGAAAGAAATCGCCATATATTTTGTTTAAATTTAACTAAAGTTTGTAAATTAATTAAAAATATTTACAATTTTTTTACAAATTTCTAACATTTCCTATAAAATAGCCCATGTTCTTCTACATATCAATACGCAAAAAAGTGAAAAGTAGTAGATGACCCGTTATTCCGTTCACAACTTCATATAATTAAATTAATACGCAAATAAAGTTTATTCTTGTGTGCGTATATCAAAAGTTAAAAAGTATCAACAATCAACAATGTACAACGAAAACCTACGATTTGGTAAGAAAGTTCATTTTACTTATTTTGTCAATTCCTTCTTCAATATAATATTTGTGAAAAAGACATTCCAAAACACCAAATAAGTAACAATATTCAATAATAATAATTATACAATAATTACTATTATTCAAGACTGACGTTATTTATTTTGTGATACAAATTTTATCTTAAATGTGAACTGAGTTCACTGAACTCTTGTAATTAACGAATATACGTTCGTAATTTTTAATTGAAATTATTATTCCAGTTGGAGTTGAGGATGGCTCTTTAACAACAGCTCGATTACGTTTTCATGATGCTATCCAGGAAATGAGAGATAGGATATCTGAATATGATGAAACTCATCCTCAGACGACTGATATTAAATATCCTAATACATGTAATTAAAAAATAATGCAACATGTAAAATCTAGTAAAAATATATGTAAACATAAATATATTATATTACAAACGGCATATAGTTCTTAATTTGTTTAGTATTTTTTTTATATAGCTGGTCAGGGATTAAAAAGAAGTTCAAGCTCATCAACATCAAGCCTGCGGTCAACAAAAAAACGTCGAACATTCAACATTCAAGAAACGTTGCCAACACCTAATTTTCTTTGTAAGATGTTTGATCGATCATTTGACATGTCTCCTTTTAATGAGCAAAGCACCATGTACACTGTGTGCCGTGCTTGGTTGATTGGCAATAATAAATCAACGGAAAGGTAATAAAATATGCCTATACTTTTTCAGCACCTATGCAAATACTGATTTGAATTAAATTCAAAATTGGATTATATAAGTATTGAAAATCAAATGTGTATTATTTCTAATACCTAATTACAGTTTACAATTCACCAACGTTGACACAGAGACGTATTCAGATTCGTATTCTATTTTACCACCACCGGAAAAAACCCCAATTGACGATTTGGGAAATCCAGTCAAACTTCGAATTCCTCAACCATTACCATTAGATGACAATGAGACGGAAACCGAAGCACGTTCAAAATTTTAACTATATTTTTTTAGAATACTAAAAATGAAGTTTACATGTATTATGTATGTAGTAAATACATCGTAATAACATTAAGTATGCTTGTATAATGTTTAGGATGCCACGAAGCTCTTTCGAAATAATTTAAATCGATGGAAAGATATCCGAAAACGATGGAAATCAGCCAGTGTTTTGAATGATCAACGGTACAAGAGGAGTTTTCAAGTTCTCGACCAATGTTTTGCGTTCAAAAAGGTACAAATAAATATTTTCTATATTATTATACCTTATTTAAAACGTTAGCCAAAAGAATTACATACAATCATACATTGTTTATATTTTCAAAATATCTTTGCTGGTATTTTTTATGTGTTATACACTTATCTATGTAGATTAGTGAAAAACGCGAGCAAGCGTAATGTTGGGAGACTGAAGCGAAAGAGAAGTAAAAGACAAAAGACCTACATAAATGAATTGATTAAATATTTTATGAATTTGTAAAAATAAGATTTATTTTACAAGTAATCTCTTTACATATGATTTTTGTAGGTAGGTGTGTGCATTTAGGTACTTCGTTAACTACCTACAATAGCAATTTTAATTTACTAAATAATAGTAATATGCTATGAGTTCACAATATCGAATCACATAAAGTTACAAAACCTTTTAAACTTTGAAGGAAGAAATTCTGAGTATAGATATATACTTAAGTACCTATAGATTTTGTGTGTACGAGTCTGAATTCAATTTTTACTTATCATTTAATTTTATATCCGTTCATTTTGACCGTGCAATTGCAAAAAGATTGAATTGACTACACTTTGAACTGTATAATATTTGTATTTAATTTGAATGTGACTGCTGTAAAATAAAGTTCCCAACAATGCACTCGTGGAAATGACTGCAAACAATATTCTCGCTTTCTTGCAAGCATATAAGCACAAAAATTCGATTAGAATGCACTTATTGTTCACCGATAAAAATCATTTTGAAAATCATGAGAATTTACCGAAGTGTCGATATACGAGTGATTTAGATTTACTCTTCGTTCTCCCACAGATCAATGAAAACGAACGTCAAATTGTGTACAGAAAATCATCTGAAGCTACATAAATCTAAGAATTAATCTAACTACTATATTGCCCGCCCAATGCATTAACGACTTCACTGTATAATGGTTCAATACACAATGCCGTCAATGAATAAATAGCAACAATTGTGCACTTATCCGCATATTGTATCATTCTCATGTGAACTTGAGACTCAAGTCTTATGAGTTGTGCTGGGACCTGAATGCATTGATTAATTACTTGTAGTCATGAATATAGTTAAAACAAATGTTTTAATTATGATCATTGTCAATATTATTAAATTGATTCAAATTGTGTGTATTTCTATTCTGATTATTATTGTTCTCCAAATTCTCCTGCTCCATCATCTCAAAGTCTCTAAACATGAGATTATCTTCGACATTTTGAATGGCAAAGTGCTTGCTCGCATAGAAAGAATAGGCGACTATGAAGATACCGAGAGGTGTGTACGAAATTGGGCCGAGAGGCTCACTATTTAGTTTATCCTGAAGATTAGTTTTACCCGAACTTCTAAAGCGTTCCCATGAAAAATATCCGACATCATGTGAGTGTTCACTGGATCGAGCAAGAGAAGACAGTGACTCTGAAATTAAGCCCTGACGAGCTGCTGCGACAACAAATGCCAGGACAGCACAGGCGTGCACAAAATTCGCTATGTGAAGGAACTGAAAGCAAATTGAAATGACTACAGTACATACCGAAATTCGTTGTAAATTGAAAGTTCATGGTTTCAAAGTCATTCTCACTTCAAAAATAAGTTCCTTTAGAATGAAACTGGACGTGGGGATTTTCATCATTGTCATTTCAAAATAAACGAGTAAGACATTAGAAAACTGGATCATGAGAAGAATTGCCAGTAATAGTTGAGCAACGTCTGCTCCACAGTCAATTCGGTGGTCTTCAGTAGTATTTCGGTTACGTTGATTTGCTGGCAAATAGAGAAGTGAAGCAATGTAGCAAGATCCCAAGGGCACTACCGTTGAACAAAATGAATCAACTACCTTCACAGCAGATCAAACATTAGACAATTTGACAGAGCCAGAGCAACTGAAAAAGGGATGGAATGATAATAATCACAAAATTATTACCCCGATTAAAATGATGAAAAGGAAATCCTTACAGCTGAGCGGAAACATTCTTCTGCTTTTGTTTCGAGGGATTCATATTTGAGTATTTCCCCATCGACAGTTTCACACATTTTCGACTTGGAATTTACAATATATTTTTTTATGGAATATACGGACTCAGCTAAACAGAAGACAATGCGATGATCGACCAGTGACAACTGTCAAGGCCCTTGCAAGGCCTTGACGCATTCTATCCTACTTTAACTTCATTAGTGATTGTTGACAAATACTAAATTCAGATTAGTTATTTTGTTTTGAAATCCATGACATCTGAAGCTTCACGTAAAAAAAATGTGAGAGATCAATGAAGATTATTTTATGAAAAAATGTTTTATTGTTATTTATTGAATTCTTTATTTATTTTGTATTTTGTACTGTGGAGTTTAAGTTGAGGCAGTTTTTTTTCTAATTCGAACACCATTTCCCTTCCAAGCTCTTACTCCTTACCCACTGAGCAAATTCTGAAACTCTCGCATACATACCAACAAGTCCTTTTCTAGCACAGCCTAAAAAGTAGTAAATCCAATATGATCAAACGTATATTTTTATCGTCAGTGCAGGTCACTTCATACAAAGAATATGTAGCGATGGTATGTACTGATATATACCAATATACCTATGCCAAAAGAGACGACCCCATTTTGCTTGAACTTTAGAAATCAAAGGACCTGAGAAAATGAAACGGATTTACTTTAAATATATATACTCCCCAATCAAAGTACTTATCGTATAACTCAATATTTGAGTTCAAAATGTTCTGGTGTTACCTCCAGAATCTCCCTGAAAATTAGAAACCAATCATCAAGTCATCATGAAACATGAATTGAGAGATCAGATTTCAATAGAAAGTATATATATGTAAACTAACTCACATTACATGCATCTTTACCTCCTTGCGGGTATCCCCCACAGATCATACGAGTTGTCACGGCGTCATACATTTCTTGACATTTATCCAAAGATACGATCTTCATTTCAAGTTTCTGCTGTGCCGTGGCCGCTTTTCCATTCTCTATATATACAAAAACAAGACACTTGTCAGCAAATGTCATCATCATTTTGTAAATGAAATTAATTGTGCTCAATATTGTACCTTTAAGGTGACCCCAGCCTGAAAATCCAAATAAACTTGATCAAACTTCATACAAACGTCAATAAATATAAATAAGTACACATAAACAATGCAAAAGAGTACAAATCTACCTGCCACTGTGGCCAATTGGCCACCTTCTGTATCCCTCATATTTGCCGGCTTCGTCAAACAAATCGGTGTGGTTTTAGTTAGATCCACACGAGCACTCATTTTAATGACGCACACGTCATTTTCAAAACTATACAGACACAAAACTTCCATAGTTATGGACAAAAACTATACCTCAGCTTAAAAGCAATTATTAATAATAAAATATCAGTTATATATACTGTACGTTTCATTATTATAATACGGATGAATGGAAATATGTTCAATTTGCCGTCGAATGCTTTTCTCTTTATTGTCCCCTTTAGTTGCATCCTCCCCTGTATTTAAAACATTTGCATGAATGAGTATTTCCACCTGATCCGCTTGATCCAACGTGTCGTAGAAGCAATGAGCAGCAGTGATGACATCTGAAAAATATTACATCCAATGTCAAAATTTTGTCATTTCTCATACCAAAAAAGAAAGGAAACAGAAAGGAACTCACATAAATCGTTAATGAGAGTTCCTCCACAGAATGATTCCCGTGTCCCGGCCTCAACCATGGCCACAAGCCATGGGAATTCAAATGGTACTGAATTGACTCCACCCACAACTCGCACAGCAGTCCCCCCTTTGACTCCACACTCTGTGAAAAAATAAAGATTTCTCATGAATTATTTGGTAATGTGTGGGATGGATGTGGAAGGGAGAAAGAATGTTCAATCCGTAAATGAGTACAATACTGCAGCTTGGAGAATGTTCCTTGCGTAATTGTTTGGAAACTGGTAGTACTACATGACTTGATCTTGATTTTGATCCGACACACGTTACATCACATTGAATCCCTTTATAAAGCCTATCGAAGGGTCCCTTCCCCGTTTCCATCCTTACAAAAAGATCATGAAAGGTATCTCCAGGGCTTTTCGCAATCTCGAATGGTTCGTTGCCACAGAGAACGGCAGTTCCAAGGAGAGCATCGTACATCGTAAGTGTGTCCAAACATTTGCCATCACTGGATTTTCTCAGGTCAACCACGGGACATGCAATTTGAGGAGTGCAATCTTCATTCCCTATGAAATTCCATTTGCAAAGTCTCTCAGCTGGATACTGTTTGAGACCGTGAAATGCCGAGACCAGCCCTACTTTTACATCTGTACTCATTTTCATATTCCAACTACAACTTCTGAAATAATGTGAGTCATCATAATTGGCATCACGGGTGAAAACGGGGTGTGACGACAAATACTCTTCATCATCGTACAAATCATAATTCATCGAGTCTTCCAAAATAGTCCAGTTTGAATCATTCTCTTCTTGGGAATCCCATAAAATGCCTCCATTTGATTTCCCAATCTGTCTCGTCCATTGTACCATTTTGATTAATCATATGATTTCAGATATGTTTTTTAAGTAGTAAAAATTACTAATTTGAAATTAGTTTATAAAAAAACCTAAAAATTCCGATCAAATTGAAATTGATTTTTAGTGAAAACATACCTTACCTGAGATGCAATCAAGAATGGAATAATGTACGGTGAGAAAATGCGATGGGATTTCATGGTAAGTTTTTTACTAGAGATTTTTTGTTATACAGGTGTTCACGACGATTCAGTTGAAGGGAATGTTGTGTATACAATTGAATTGAATATCGATTCATATCTATATTTGAATGACTTCACTGTTATTAAATATTTTTTTTGAATGCACCAAGCCTTTGATTAATTGTTGTTCTTGTGTATTTTCGTTCGTATTGAATTGATCTTACGACTCGTTTCTTCTCCCTTACAAAAAAATCTCACATAATATATTGTATTATTCATTCTTTTCGACTCGTTCAATGCTTACAATAAATGAGTAAATATATAGTCACTATATTCTAGCATTTGCTCACTTGAATGACCTTTCACCGTTGAGTAGCTCCTCAAATCCGCCTTTTTATTTTAACTCTTTGATTCATTGCATGTATGGCGTATGCGAACTTCCCATTGTGAAGTATCGTATAGAAATGGAGTGGAACGGTTCGCCTAGGCAAACAACAAAAAACCCTTTTTATTACAGTATGCCGAGAAACGTTTGTTGGAGAAAATTGAGAGTGTACACAGTTTGTCTACTTTTTATTTCCATACATTTGAGGTGAACTCTAAATTCTTGAAACTATAAAGATTCCTGGAGAATTTCAAAGCTGTTTCTTTTTGTATATTCAATGCTGGGAAAATTCTCGAGTAAAATTAAAAAAGTTACTCATTCGCTACCAAGTGAATCCATACCAAGAGTTTGCATTGGAATGGACGATCGACTCAATCGAGTTGTTTTCTTCTTGAAAATTGTCGGCAATTGTCCTCTGACTCAAAATAAAAGGAAAAAATCCGAATTTTATTTCAAATGGAGAACATGGTCAACTCTCTGGTCTTTTACTGTCGCATGTATTTTTGGCTTCGTCATGTTAAGTTATATTTTCCATCTCGGTCTGTCTTGGCCAATTTTGGTAGGAGTCAAGTAAGGCACTAATTAAGTAATTCCATTATTTGAATATTTATAATTTGTTTCAAAGTACGTTAAAATAATAATGCCAATGGATTTATGTATACATGTATATATATATATAGGCTCGAATCTCCGTTCGCAACCTTTGAGAGATCTCCCATGGAATTGACAATGAGCAAAGTCAAATTGAAAGCACTCCGTACTATTGTGAACATTATTTGTACCTTGGTTCCGGGTTTTCAAATCCTCAGTATTTTTTTTGGTTGGTTCAATTGTCAAGAACTATTGAATTTTTTGAATAACTGGGAACCGATTCAAAATCAATTCCTAAAGACATTTTTCATTTCCACTCACCACCAACAAAAACAACAACAGAAATTTCTAGGAGATGCAGAAATTGCTGCAAGAAGCAAAGATGCAAGGCATTTCAATATTTTTCTTTTGGCCTATACAATATTCCCCGGTGCTTTGTCCATCCCCATTTTCCTTTCCGGCATTCAATTGAATTGGGAATCCTTTTTAACAATGGGAGTCATCAATGCTGTTTTACTCTTTCATTTCCAAGTCGTGGAATTGCTTGAAGATGCAAAGAATATTTTGATCTACACCGTTTTGGCGGATGCTTTTTACAAGGTATAACGTAATTTCAGTTTTAGGTGTAGTTTCAGTTTTAGTATGTACATGGTTTTGCCGTTGGTGTATTCAATGTAGTTTTTACATGTGTAATTCAGATACGGAAAGGTATTGAATATTCTCTCCGTTGGGAAAAGTTGACAGAGGACAAAGTTCAATGCTGGCGTCAACTCCTTGTCAGTGTCAAACGACAAAAGGAGATAGCGGGTAACTATTTGAAACCCAGTCAGTTGTCCTTCATTTCTAATGTTATTTTGACGGGGACTTGCTTCGTATATGCGGGCTTGAATTCCTCCTGGAATACTTGGGAAGGAGCTCGATTACCCATTTTGGCATTTGGATTTTGCTTGGAGATGCTCATCAGACTGTACATCAAAGCACTGTTGGCTGAAAAAATTACTCAACAAGTACGAAATCAACAAGTCAACTCAATTAAATGTAAATGTAAATTCGTTCCATCAAGGTAAGTACTTACTTAAAAATGATCTGGGAATATACTTTCAGGAAGTTTTAATTTCCAAGGATTTGCTTGCGATTGACTCTCGATTCGATTTGCCCGTTCTGACTCAAGTGAGAAGCCAACACATTTTCTACAAATTGTGATCATACTAGTATTTATATACAGTGTCCAACATTATTTCTATAGATTCAAAATGTCCTTGTCTGTTTTCCATTTAGATCAAGTTTACAAACGAGATGATTGTTCAGAGTCGATTTAACGGAATCAGTTTTGGAAATTATGTCACGCTGAACAAACGACTTTTTATTGGCGTAAGTTATTGATTAGTATGAGTCAGAATAACCCCGATAAAATCCCTCAAAACGTGTATTAGAATGTTGTTGTAAATTTTCAGATATTCAGTAAAATTTTCACCTTTCTTCTGGTTCTCATGCAATTCTTTGAAGAGACTTGAAACTATAGAAGCTGAGCTGGAAAGTTGGACATTGGCTTCATTCACTGCTTATCATTCATGAACTGCCACAAGTTCATTATCTATTGTAACCGATCTTTGTACTTTCTCTGCTCCGACACTCACGACGCTCGTCAACTGTGGCTCATGACTTGTTATATTATTCTCCAGTGTCTGTTCATTTCCATGAAGAGGAAAAACAACAGCATTTCAATACAACTAAATTCCATGAAAATGTATACACTTGTTTAAAATTTTGTTATTATTATATTGCACCTTTTGTTTAGATAACAATAAATGTACAGTTGTCAAGTCATGACCAATGTCACCCTGAGATAGAATATTCTCCTTTTCTTTGATCCAGTTCTCCCCCTCTGTGCCTACAAAATCAAAAAATTCGTGGCAAATCAATAATGAAAAATTAAGACGGATCTTGTACGGTTTTTGTAAAACAAAATACTACATATATCTGACCTACTGAGAAACAACATGTACAGAGAAGCAAACAGGGTATAAAAACGCATATAGAAAGTGTATTTTTTGGAGAGCAATTTTTTTTACCGAGTCCCAGTAAAACTGCAAAAGTTTTTTGCTTTCTTCCAATCTGGTATACATACGTCACTATATCAATTGCAAGTTTAACCATAATTCTGCGTACGCTTCCTGTAAGTGAGACATCATATACAAAACATTGACAAGTTGATTTTTCATTTACAACAGCACAATCGTAATTTACAAGCCATTTAAATGTACGCGTTCCATGAGAGTCTCTTATTTATAAGCGTATGTTTGAGTCTCAGTTTTATTTATAGTTTTCTCAGTTGTGGTTTTGATAAATCTACAATCACATTACCGAGTTCAGTAGCCCCTAAACGGATTTTATTCTGGACAAAGTTGTATTCTCGTCCCCTTCCAGGATTGACAGGTCGCTGTCTCGACGAAAAAAGTCTGGAACGTCAACCAAAAATGTGCAAATACTCGTGTGAATTCACCTCAGACAAAAATTTGATTGGTTCGAGTGATGCTGTTGTTTTCCACGGAAGGGATTTGGAATTGTACGACAATTTTCTTTTTCTTATCGTATATGTCTCCATATTTGTTTATCAAAACATTACTCTGTAATAAAATTGTACACGTGATTTGCTTAGCAATAAATCCGGCCCTCAAAGTCTCCCAATTCGGACTAATTTTGACCAATTCTGGGTTTTCCTTATGTTTGAATCCGCCAAATACAC
>JAIUND010004302.1:0-12461 GCA_034699125.1 Gisinianus flammeolus | reverse complement strand
AAACAGGATATGAAATGAGGGCATAACAGGATAAAAACAGGATATGAAATGAGGGCATAACAGGATAAAAACAGGATATGAAATGAGGGCATAACAGGATAAAAACAGGATGGCCCATCAATGCCGTACAGGATAAAACACCTTTGCCCCAGATCCACAAACGCCCTGTTTTATCTTGTTAAATCATCCTGTAAAAAACCCAAAAGTGTGCCAATTTCTGGATGAAATGCAGAATCAATCGAATCCTGTTTTCTATCTTGATTACAGTTGTAATCAGGATGAAAAACAGGATAAATGGTTTCCAGGGGAGAGAGGAAAGTTCAAGGTTTTATAACTTATTATCATCATATACGATAATGATCTAGCAGAACTTGAGGTCACTGCAGGTCAAATGTTGCCCTACCTAAAAGTCTCATTTAAATTTAGATTTTGGTGCTTAATTTTTTTTTAAATGTCTTTTTGTTTTAGGGAACATGTGTTTTTTTCGTGTTCCTTTTGAAATTGCCGCCACAGATTTTGAATTATGATTTTTTGAATAAATGATTGCAATGGCCAAACATAATGGTTTTTTTAGAACGGCTGAATTTCTCACCTTTAATTTTTTTTAAATTAAATATCTCTAGACTATATCAGAGTACCCGTATTTTTTTCAAAGTCCCAAACAATTTCGTCAAGGTGATTTTTTGAAAGTGGCATTTTTTTCCTTTGTAATGTGAGTGAATATTTGCAGTGATTTCGTATAGTTATGACGTTTTAGTTTGTGGTCTATCATTCTGAATCACCCTGTATTGAGTACCAATTATTTTGATGTGTGTTTTAAACGAACAGCGCATTTTCGATTTGAATACTTCCTGTATGGTTTGTTCGCCAAAACTGACACTGACTCGACTGTATACAATTTTCAAGACAAAGTGAAACGTATATATATATATTAGGTTTGGATATTGTTCTTGTTGAAATTCCCATTTCATTTGGCACGCTTTCCCACAGTGTTGCTGCGCTATTTCTTTCCCACATCGTCTAAAGCATATTTGACACGTTCATAGGTTTGGGATCTTTGAAAGGTTGTGAAAATGCTCACTCAAGACAATTTGAAATGGAACTATCGCTTTTTCCTCTTGATGTCCTCCTTGAATATCTATCCGGTGACTTTCTCTCCCGGGTCGGGTCAAATGAGAGCGACCACGTCCATCTGGCGGAGACTCCTTTTCTATGGTTGTCTTCTCTTGACTGGGAGTCAATTGATGTACATGACCGTCCGAACAATTCAATTTGCTATTACGAAGGATGATTCATCATCGGAGGGCACAAATCCACTCTCGGATTTCCTTGCACTCCTCCTCATTTTCTGTGAGGGACTCGGCTGCATATTCCTGGAAATCGTCCTTGCTTTCCATTCTCACTTGGACTTGACCATCAAAGTCTACAATGAAATCCTTCAGATACGGCGTAAAGCAGGATTTTTATTCAGTTTTGTTTTGAAAAGAAAAATGATGCCCACACATTTCAATTTTGAACTGTCAAAGTTCAACTGTTAAATAATAGTTTTTTTGATTTGACTTCCACGCAGGGGGATTTGAGTTGACACTGCAGGTACTGGAAGGAGCTGCTGGTTGTTCTCGGAGGAGGAATTCAATTGAATGGATTTTGAGTTTCTACCCATTTGTGGTACTATCTGTTCCAGTGAGTTTCCCCGTGGTATACCTGTTCAATCTGGACATTCCAATGATTCTCATTTCCATTGTGCCAGAGGATTGGCGGAATCCAGTGACGATCAGTCTCTGTTTCCTTCTCGACACGGTCACATTCACAATCTACATGACTTGGGTCGCCTTCTGCGTCTTCGTCATTCTCTCCTTCATCACCACGTTCACGGACTTTGTGAACTTGTCCATCGAGAAACTGCAGTAATTACTAATACTCAAATTACTTAAGAAATGTTTGAAGAATTTCGACATTCAAACAGTGCGTGATAACATTTATTCATGTTTTTTTGTACGCAGAGAAGAAAAAGATGGGGAATCTGTTGGTGAACGTCTGGAGAGCTCGTACGTGAGTATTCGCAGACTAAAGCTGTCACTCAAGTACTTCAATGGAATGTACAAGGATATTCTGTATCTGACCAAGTTGAACTGTCTCGGCCTTTGTGTTCTTGGTGGATTTGCGTGCATCAAACACTCGACGGAGCAACCGAATCTCTCACTCCTCTACAACTTGTTCTTTCAACAAGGACTTATCATCTACATTTGCGTGTTTCAAGTGGCCTTCCGGGTCACGGATAAAGTCGGGGAGTTTCTCAATTTAATTGAAATCTCCTCCGCTCAAATAATAGCAGAACAAGGACGGATTGGGAGGAATGAACATGGGCGCAAGTATTGCAAGCGGATACTTCAAGCAATTCCATTATTGGCTATTTCCGTGGGTGGATTCCATACGGTTGAGCGGGAGTCTGTCCCCATTTTTGTGGATTTTGTTGTCAATCAAATCGTGGGCCTTCTTGTTGGCCTTTAATTTGAAACACACACCACTTCTTAAAATCAGACTCTGTGCACGGTTTGTACATTATGAATTAAATGTGTTCAGATTATTTCCTTAAGTAATAAGTAATTATTACTTGAAATGTTTGTCACTATACTATATAGCCGACCACTTTCGATAAGGCATTCTGCATCCCTTAATACGGTGGTGAGGTCAAGTGAGCCACGATTTGTGACATTTTTTCAGTGTAAACAGTGAACTCGATGAAATTCCATGAATAGACAAAAAATGTTTAAATCCATGCCTGTCATCCGAAACAAAGTTGGTGATTTTTACAATATGGAACGCAATTACTTCCAAAAGTTTTTTGAGAAAATAATTTTCTAAAAATTATAATTGAGTAACCGTAATTTAACACGTTAATAAATTAATTTCACTACAGAATAAGAAAACTCAAACACAGTTGACATTGTTCCGTGTGCTGATTAACAAGGAAATGGCCTCCTTTGACATTTTTGTTCATAAACATTGCGATCGAGTATTGAATATTGCAATTTTAAAAAGCCGTCTCGTTCAAACAAGATGGCGGTGACATCACATCTTAGTACTTTCATTCTTGCTTTGAATTTGCACCTGTTTGCGGTATTGACGTGTGCACATGTGAATCATTTGGATGGTTCCAGCTCAAGTTCTAGTTCAAGTTCTTCAAGCGAGGAGAGTCCATGGGGTATCTTCCATCACCATCACTCACCAGGACAAGAACAGGTGTCGTCTAAGAACGGATTTCGGGGACGTGCAGCCAGTGTACAAGCATTTTCCTAGCTTAATTTAATTAACATTAACACTAACAAAGGAAACCTTAATTATATATATGCCTTATTTTTATGTACATACATATTTGGTTGAACTACAAACGTTTTTTTCTGTTTCTGGCAACAGGATGACGCATCACAGAAGACAGGAGAATTAAAGGACAAAAATAAAACTGTATAATTGGCACAGCAAGGGGCAACGAAGACGAAAGAGTTGGCAACGAAAACTAAGGAATTGGCTCAACAACGGGCCACAAAAACCAAAGAGTTGGCGCAGCAGGGGGCCAAGAAAACCAAAGAATTTTGTTCAAAAGCTTTGACTAAAGTCAAGAGCTTGTTTGGTCGAAAATAAATAATTCCGATTCCAAATTTTCAATCAAAATAAATATATTACGAGAAAAGAGAATCACATTTTCCACAGAATAAAAGTCTTTTTTTATTTGGCCAACGCTTTTTGCTTTTTTACCTATAGTGAATCGGAATTTTAGTTTGACTATGCATTTTAATGGGCATATTACTTATTATTAGTTAATATTTAATGTGTTGTGTGCAATATATAATACTAAAGTTCTTAGTGACACCAAAAAACGAAAAAGCTGGTCTCCGCCTTTCTCTATTAAAGTTTTTAATCTTTGAATAAAGTGTGTGGTGTTGGTATATGTACGTAATTTCCATCAATTGAGAATCCTGTGGAAAATTGAGCATTAGTGTGTGTAATAAAATGTGTGGAATATTATATACAAAAAATGGTTCAATTAATTATCCTTACATTTCTTGATCCCGCGCGATAGATCAATTTTATTTTGGGTCTATTATATAAAATTAGCCATTCCCCCACAATCAGCATCGATAGCCTTTCTTGGTGCAGATAGGTCCGCCATGTGGGTTCCCGTACCAACAGCAAAGCCCAAGGTCACAGTCATCGTCCATCTGACAAGGAGCATATATCTGCCCATCCCCATTTAAATATTGTGAGCTCCCTTCCATCACTAACAACATGACGCTACAAAATAGGAGGAGCTGAACTATTCCACGCGCAGTCGCAGTCCCAAATGAAATCATGATTTCCGTATTGGCGTCTATATATTGTATATAGAAAAAACAAGGGATTTGTATTCACCACAAAAAAAATGTGGAACGTGAAGGAAAAGTTACTACTCGAACTGATGGAACAATAAAATTTAAATATTTAAATGCGCATTGTCATTACCATTATAATTATTTGTGAAACCGGATGTCAGGGTTGACCTTGAGAAGTGTGTGGAATGTTCCCCTCGCAACTCAATTTTCCTTTTAATGTCTTTAATTAAATTACCATATACAATCGCAACCGAATGTTCAAGTTATGTGTGACGAATTGACGATCAAAACATTGACGTTTGGTTCGCTTGTTTTCAATTCTTTGTTCTATTTTTCAAAATATTCCGCGCAGTTAATCAAAGAAATTAAATTGTTTTTCAACTCAATTTGACTCGAATAAATGCGGAAGGAAAGACAAAACCTTTAATTTAATTTGTGGCTATATTTAAATTTCCTGAAATTTGACCATTGACAATTCGTTGGATTTTTGTGGAGTTTTGAAGGTTTGTGGAACCTGAATTGTGAGGAATTTTTATTGGATTCAGACAGCTTGATCTGAATTTCAGAAAGGTTGATCTGAATAGCAATCATAAAATGTCTATAATCAGTGTCAGTTTAAATGAAGCCAACGACAGTTTAATTACAGGATGACGGAAAAGAATGGACAGGTGTGATGACTCGATAAATTCCCCCCATATTTTCGATATTCCTCACTTTTGACTTTATTTTTTCTCTTTGTGGAGTTTGGAGTTTCAGTTTGCGCGGGACTGTCCAAATATCCATGTTGCAAAATTACATTCCCCACACACATTCTTTTTTTAAATGTGGAAAATCCAATTCAGTTCAAACTGTGGGGAAATCCCGCACGGAAATTGGTGAAAACTACTGAAAACAAAAGGAAATGTGATATTTTAAGCACAGCTCTTTTTGCATTAGTCTTTCCATACCCAAATTAATTGAATAATTTGATTTTTAATTTGAATCCACCCATTTTTTCCTTGTTCAACTAAATTGGATTTTCCATCGAATTCCTTCCTATTTTTTTCCGTACTCAAATCATTTGAATAATTTAAGTTTTAACTTTTGAATCCACACACCCAGTGGATTTTTTCTGTCCTCAAATATAAAACGAGCACAAAAATATTTACTTCATTTTTCTTCAACAAAAAAAAAGAAGAAAAAATCGAATTTTCGATTGTGTTTCTTCAAATTCCGAATTTCCATTTCAAAAGAATCGTACTAAAAAAAATACTCTAATTTTCGCAAATGTCGTCCTTGAATCTCCGGGTTTTCCATCTCGCATCAGTTCTGTGTATTCTTCCGCTTCAATTTTTTTTTGAAATTCCCGCCGGCGGTAAGTTTCCATCCCGGTGGCGTGTAGAACCTTCAAAAGGACCCTGGCGGAACTTTGGTTTTACTCTATGGAAAACCCTCACGTTTTTCCATATTGAATTTCTAACCCTTCGGGTTTTGTTTGCATTTGAATTCGGATTCGGATTCGAATTGGATTTTGAATTTTCCCGCGGCTATGGCTGGGAAAGCCTCTTATTGGGCTGTATCATAATCCAATCGTACGCCACGTTTTTCTCCTGGTCTTCTATTCTATTCAATCACGAGTTGGAGTTGAACACGAAAATCTTCAATAATCAAATCCTCCAGATGGTTCCGAACAATAACCTTCCATCCAAAAGCAAACAACAAAAAGGGGTGAAGCTCGTCCTTTGTCCCTTATGTGCCCTTATGCTATACCCCGCCGTCCTCATGTACCCAATTCTGTACCTTTTGGACCCGGATATTCTGATACTATTGATTTCCATCGCTCCAGGATGTTGGCGGGGTTCGATCTGGTTTTGGAGCCTGGGGATGGATTCCATTCTTTATACCGTTTATATGACCTGGAGTTTGTACACGGTCCATCTCGTCCTCTCCTTTCTCCTCACCTTCCCCCACATTATGGAGAAATCCAGGTATATAATTTTTGGTACATATCCACCCATTATATATCGTCTGTTAAGTTCAAAAAAGGACGATAATCATTTTCCTTAATTTCATTTGACCGGGTTTGACCTGCTCTGGAGGTCAAAGTATTAGAGATGGAGCTTTGGATTACGCGGCATTATTGTAGAGCAGGTCATGAGGGACAATAATGTTGCTTGACCCGAAGCTCCATCTCGAATACGTTGACCTCCAGAGCAGGTCAATCCCGGTCAAACGAAATTAAGGAAAATGATTACCGTCCTTTTTTGAACTTAACAGACGATATGTAGTCTTATTTCCGTATTTCAAATTGACATTTGGACTCGAATCCACACAGCACAACAATATCCACAAGATTTTGTATATAATATTCTTAAATCATTTGATGGGTTTTGGTGAGAGGGCAAAGCTACGTGGAGTCTGATGTTCAATGTGTTCAGCAAGATAATATTTTTTGTGGTTTTTGTTTGATTTGGGGCGATTTGGGGCGTTGATAGAATTTGGTGGATTTTCTAACAATTGTTTAAATTTTTCATTTTTTCCAGGGCTTCTCCGAAATTTTTTAGAATTTCCTGGTAATTTAAGGGATTTCGGGAGGATTTTTTGCGGGCTTTTCAGAATATTTCCAAGATTTGCTAGGAATTTTAGGAATTCTGTCGGAATTTTTCGACATTTTGAGGATTTCCTGCAGATTCCCTAGTAATTTTTAGGCATTTTTGCGGAATTTGTTTTTTAGTAATTTTTAGAATTTGTAGGATTTTTTGTAGATTTTTCGTGAAAAACAACTAATATTTTCTAGATTTGTTTATACATATATGCATATATTTTTGGGGATTTTTGGAAATTTTCCCAGATTTTTTGCAGTTTGAGGAAATTAATTTGGAGTTTTGGGGATTTTCAGTGGAGTTTTTACAATTTTGGGGATTTTGTGGGCAAACAAATTGTAATTTTGAGGGGATGGACTGACACTTTTTGACAAAAATATTGAGGAAGATTTAGTCATCACCTTACGCCACCTCACCCTCTATTTGAATTACTTCAATTTGACCTGCTCCAAAGTTATTTTCCTTTGGAAATTGTTAGACCTCGTTTTTGCCATCAGCTGTGCCTTTTCTGGCATCACTTTAATGTCCTCAAATCCCATCTTGGCCCTCATCTACTTGATCCTCTCCATCAACTCTCACATTTTCTTCATTGGCTCTTCCAAATCGCTTACCACGTCACGACGAGTGCAGGCGAGGATTTTAAATCCTTCCTCATGTCCTCCACAACCAGTCGTAATTTAAATGGGCGGAATAAGGAGTGGAGGCGGAGCCTGTAGGCCACGCCCATTTTTTCCATTCATGTTGGGGGATTTAATCGGGTAGAGCGAGAGTCCGTCCCTATTTTTATCAATTATGTCCTCAATCAAGTCCTTGGACTTCTCATTTCCTTCCCACACATTAAAATATAAGAAAATGCACCCGGCAGTCACATCATTTTATATAGTCTCGTGTTTCCTCCAATTGACAATTCATTCAATTTGACAGAAAATGGGTGCAGATTCGGATTCCAAAAAATGACGAGTAACGAGGAATAAGAAAATAAGAAAATCCGTATTATAGAATATTGAAACTGTGTATGCATTTTTCATATAGCAAAGTGATTTAAAAAATTGTCATTTCTCCACATCCGCAAATTACAGAATATGTGTCAATATTTAACTATTGAATGCACTTGTGATATTTCTTTCAACTGGTTTGAATATTCATTTCTTCCAAAGTCCACAAAGTATTTGTATGTGCATGTGACATCAAAGTGCAATGTCGTGTGCAGCCCATAAAAAATGAAATGAAAACACCAGGATGAAGAATATAAATGTTCGTGGCTGAATTCCGCGCAGCACAGCAGAAACTGTACAAATGATGGGAATAAATGAGGTCAGGAATTTGCTTGAACGCAGAGCTTTTAATTGAAAATTGAAACCAGGACGAAATAAATGTGACGCACAGATTTCTATAGTTTTCTCATAACCACGCAGCCCTTTGAAATCAGTGCTCCTTCGTTTGTCTGACTCTACGAACCAAAAAAATCCCTTCATTCGATTTATACAAGAAATTTTCTGACATTTTATATTGTATATGACTTTCTGTTAACTCGCTGTGCAAAAAAGATGGGGATTTTCTTTCACTTTCTCAGTGTCAGTCTCGTTTTCCTGGTTGTCCATGAGCCGGCGGGCACCCGTAAGATTTCTCCATTAAAACTGACAGAGGGGACTTTGAGCATTTTTAAGATATATACTTGAGTTTGAATTGATTCAGTGCATATTTCATTGGCTGTTGACCGCACAGATGGACAGGAGAATTCGAGTGTCATTTCCGTGCAGGCGGGAGATTTTCAGAGGTTTCCAGGAGGACAACATCATCATCGAGGCCAAGGAGATACCACGACGAGCACACCTTCATCTTCATCCGACATCCAACCCGCCATCGACGCATGTTATACCGTAAGCAATGTCACTTTCTATATATAGCAATTAAAAAACAGCCATATATATTTCATCGATGTGGATTCCGCGCGATGTAGAAATTAAATACGATATATATATACGATATATATATATATATATAAAAATAAAGTCTGTGTGTGTGGATTTGTCATTTGTAAATTGTATATTGTATTCTGCTGTGTTTATCCCTTTTTGCTCACAGTGCATTTTGAACGACGACAAGGCGCCACCGTGTGCTGTGGGGAGTGATTGTTGTAGCGGCAAATGTCAAAATGGAAATTGTAAATGTCGGGTTGTGGGCGATTCGTGTACGACTGGAGCTCAATCAGCTTGTTGTTCCGGGAATTGCGCCTCCCGCAGAGAATCCGTCAACACCATTTGGAGATGTACCTGATGCACACAGCACACACACAGCAACTCACATCTCAAATAAATCCCGTCTGTGTCTGACGATGATATTGACATCAAAAAGCATCAAGCTAATATAATTCACTCACTATACACACAATTCTTGATTAAATGTGCAAATTTTGAATGGTTTGATTTGTTGTCAAAAAGGAGAGAAAAGGATAATAAAACCAACGGGATGAAAAAAAGTAATATATTGACGATTTTATTTTGAATGTCTGTAGAATTTGTGAGTAAAAATTGAAAAGGGCAAGAGAGCCTACACTCAGACAATGGAGAATTTCCTGATGCTTTTTGCCTTTCAAATTCCTATATATACAGAAACTGTTCAATTCGTGTGTGCACGTCTTTCCGTTTGTTCATTGGCATGAACAAACTTTCCCCTTTAAATTAATATAGAAAACCAATTTCCAAACTCCACAACGTAAATACCAAGGAATTTTTGAGATGTTGAGTCTTTGTTCTCCCACTCACAACCACAGTAATGTGAAAATAGCAAAGTGAAACGTTTTTAATGACTGAGCTTCAATTTTCAAGAAAATCGTCGAGGTTTTGCATGTGGAATTTCCAGTTCGGGATGTCCAAAATGGTGTAACTAAACTGGAAATCCAGCTCATTAAACAATCCACCGTTTTTCTGCACAATTTAGTTGTCATATTTGACGACTAAATTCCATTTAAAAGCATTTTAATTCTCTTTTAATGTCCACTTGGAATTTCCTTTTCCGTCATGGCATTTCCACAGCCGCACAGTGTGTCCAAATTCGATTTCTGTGGCCACAGGTAAAAATTGTGAAACAGAGTCGAAAAATTTTGCATTGGGGCAACAAATGAAGCCGAAACAGAATCTGAAGTCAGATTTTTCAAAAACCGAATTGAAAAAACCGAATTCGGTTTTTGGAAATATTTTTGCCAATTAGACTATAATTTCGGGTTCTTCGGTCAAAATGCATCCGCAACTCCATTTACAAGCTACCTTTAACATAAACTGAAATTATCTACCCGAATTTAAATACCCGTTTTGGTTTTTTCGCAATATTTATGTTAGGTGAGGTTAACCTAACTCAATGAATACTTAGGTTAGGTTAACCTAACCTCACTCAATCAGCTTTTGTCTCCAGTAAAGCCCGTATTTTTTGGTGAGTCGTCAGCGGTCGTACGTAATTTTTGTGTGAGACGTTCTACGTGACTAAATAAAATGATAAGCATAAAATTCTCGACGTTTTGGTAGGTCACACGACCCTGTAAGGCCAATTTGAATTTTTGATCGTTGATGGGTTTTTACAAAAATTCCATGTGCAAAAAAACTGTAATCCGCACGATTCCGCATTAATCATTTGGCACATTTTTGACTAAGGGTCTGAGGTATCTTTTGGGGAGCATATCGGCTTGGGATGTGTGGGGCGAATTTTTTAATTCACATTTCAAAAAACCAGTCGAGAGGTCATAAGCCGCAATGTTAATCCAAAATTTTGCATGCATCATTAGCATAGTAAAAAATTTTACACATGATTAAAAATTTTCACCGAGGTACTTCAGACATGTAAGAAGGTCATACAGAAGTCAAACGTTCAAAAATAAATCATGGAAAAATCCGTGTTAATTAGGTCATGGCCACTGAAATCTGGTTTGGACACACTGTGAGCCTTTGAAGAATAAGTACTTAGTACGAGGTGTATCAGAAAGTTATGATAAATGAGGAATAACGTTTGATTGGAATGAGATACGACGCAATATACTTTTAGCACGGCACACACCTCACACACACAACTGCGCGTGCGTCATATGTGGAATATAACGGATTTCGGATTTCGTGGTGAAGATATATATATATATAGTGGATTGAATTTTTTGGTTGGAATGCAGCACGGCTTTTGACAATGTGGTCGGAATCGGTTGGTTTTCTAAATATTTTACTCACACATTTTGGATTTCGACATCTCGCCATTTTACAATTCAAATTTCGATTGGCATTATCAAAACTATTCTAACAGGCTCTTTGCAAAACGTTGGCCGGAAGGAAAGGAAATTCAAAATATTTATGCAGAAAAAACCGAAAAAGTAGAGATTAAACCAATTTTGAAGGAAAATCAGATGCCGTCCCTTGGATGACAAATCCTTCTGTTGTTCCCTCTGCCCACATATATATATACAAAACGAAATTCCACAACGAACTGTTCAGCAGCACGTGAAGCACATGGAATTAGAATTGAAACCCTTCAAATGTCCACTCTGATGTGTGACGGCACAGCAAAATCGGATTTGACTATTACACAATTGATTGTTGGTCCACATTCGAATGAGAAATCTCGTTTGTCATTTGTCCCCATTAAAATTGCAGCTATACAATTCCAAACAGGCGGTGTGGTTTGCGTGCATGGAAACCCCATCATATAAAAATTGTCTTAATATATATACCAGAGTTCCAGCTCCTTATTTCATAGGTTAGAAAATGCAAAATAAAAGTTCCCCTGGACCAATAAATAAACTTGGTTGTCTGCAAAAAGCAAATACATGACAATTTTAAGGTCCTTTGAGAGCATTTATCTGTAAAATCTTAAAAAATTTATTACAGTCCTTCCACACGCTAAATACCGTTTTGAAATATAAAATTCTCATTTACTGTAATGTCAATAATTTCCAATTCAAATACGAGGTGAAATCCAACGAGATCCGCCACAAATGTGATCACCCGCGGCCGAGGAATAATTACCAAGAAAAGTTTGAAGAAGATTTTTTGAAATCTCAAAAGTATTCTTATTTGTTACAGGTATATATATAGATTTGCCAAATACGTAAATTTATGAAGCCTTGATTGATATATTAACTTGCAAACAATTTATTGATACATGTCGAAACGTTTTTTCTATTAATTGTTTAAGTATTCAAATACATAATGGTTTAATAGTCCTAAGTACATCTGGCGTTAAAACCACTAAGGGAAAAAGCTTAGATATAAAAACCTTTGGAGTTTTTGGTGGTCGTGATCTTCTGTGGTCATTTGGTTATACAATTCGTGTGAAAATGTTTGAAAAATGTGGGCATTATATTGAATTTAATTGAATAATTAACCAAATGATACATAATGAGGATTTAAAATTATTTCCTTGCTGGGTTTCCTGTACAACCGACTCCGAATGTCGCTCCCAAACCAAAAGTGGGATTCAGTCCAAACTTGCAGTAGGTGTTGAATTTGGCATTGACTCCGAATTTCGCGTT
>JAIUND010004301.1:0-12465 GCA_034699125.1 Gisinianus flammeolus | reverse complement strand
CCACAGCTACATTTCGGATCACGGATACACAAAAACTATCACAAACTATTGGAATATTTTGTGGACACAGTTTTTTTTGGAGAGGGTTCGTCACATCTGATTATTATTAATTTTTATAGCTCTGCTACAACTTTTGTACACTGATGAAAGAGGAACTTTAAACAAACTGGAAATTATTTCAACGGGTTCATTGTATTTAGTAAAAAACGGATGTTCTGGTAACACTAAACTCTGAACATCTCGCTTCACTTGCTCCAAAACTTCTTTCACACACAAAATTGATTGGCACTCTCGTTCGGTTAAAAACGTGGCCATATTTTTCAATACAAATTGATCGGGGACAGCTCTGCCGAGTCCCGAATAAGACGTAAAATGGTGAAAAATTGAATCAAATGGACGGTGTGGCTCAGCACTGAATTATGAAGAATGAAGATTCGAAATTCAATGAGAATCGAGAAATGACGGTCAGCAAACGTTTTGAGATTTCAGTACAGATGAGCACGGCGGTAAAAGTATTTCAAAATTAAAAAAAATAAACCTTCCAAAACTAGTTTTTTTTTTTAAATAGATTTCAAATCAAACAGGAACAATGTTTTAAATAAATAATAATATGCGTTTTGCCTTCAATATTTTACCAAAGTTGTGTGAAAAGTGAAAAGAGGCTGAAAAATTCTCCAGTTCAATGTAGGACTGGGAAGCCGATCAAGAAAATTCGAGTCAAAATGTATAGAGGCACACGCACATTGCGTGCGGAAAAACGATTGAGGAGTGTGATCGGCGTCCAGGTCTACCAAAATTGATACAAATTTTTTATTGGTTGAAAAAGTGTAACTCCGCCCCTTGCTCACTCAGAGTTTTTTTCTCGCTAATTCGATTCGTCTCATTTCCGGTTGAGACTACAGTACTCAATTACAAAAAATGGACTTGCCTGAATTTTGATAACATTTTGGGTTTTTTCCAGGTCGTTAATTCACGGCGCGTTTCCCACGGGTGAAGTGACCCCTTTGAAGCGCCTCCAAGCGGCCATTGAAGGGCTCAACAAGCTAAAACATTCGACGGTGGCCCTTTCGCACTATGGGCTCACTTATTTGGCTGGAGAATTGCACGTGAATGCCATTAAAATATTCCAGAAGAATCGCGTCACGACTTTGACGGGTAAAATTGAGCTTGTGGAAATTTCCTCAAGAAATAATGATCGGAAATTGATGTGTAATTATGTAATTTTAATTAGTTTTACTTGTTCTTAAATTTAAATTGTTCTATTTATAGCTGCCAATTTCCCCGGCCCAGATGAGAAAACGTATTTACTTGGACATGAAGTGTCGGATTTCATCGTGGGGACAGGATTTCTGACGGGCTCAACTGGTGCGAGCATTTGCATGCTCAGTTGCTGCGGATATCTTCGGATTTGCGTGGACATTGATCAAAATGTGTGTCCGTCAGAGAAAATATTTAGAAAACTCGGTGCGTACATTGAGCAGGATTTAGACCAACTTTATCAACTCGGCCGCCGGAATCAAAAGAAAATCAGAACTGCAATTAAATGAAATCAGATCCCATTATAAATAACTCTGTTCAATTTCAAACTCTTTTTCTTTTGTCACCGCAGACACACTGAATTTGTGTGGAGAAATGGAAGAAATTGAGAGGTGAATTCCTTTCAATTTGATAGATACAATAAACACTGTATAAAAAATTTGATTAAATTTAGAGACAACGCGCAAATCATCCAAAAAAGTCTAAATCATGTATCACAATTGTGTGCCAGTTTATAATAATCATTACTTATATATGAGTGATTCCGTTTCCGTGCACGAGCGCATCAGCAAGACGTTTTCAAAGTGAATATTTGTATTTGTCCACATGGATACAACTACAATTTTGTTGAATTTGAATTGAATTGTTGAAAATAGCCTTGCTCCATTTCAAATTGTGAAAATTGTGGGAATTTTGAAATCCTTCTCTCTCAAGATTTATACTCGCCATGAAACTGATCGCTGTCGTCTTTTCCTTGACAGCTCCTCTTTTCCTTTTCCTTTTCCTCAACTTCATCTCGACCGTACATGGTATTTTTTTCCGTGTACATTTCCTCGTGGTTTTTTGTGTGTTTGCCCCACACGTTTGCTCCTGATGTCATTTTTGTCATTTTTGTGGATATGATCCATTGTCTATTTCTATTGGATATATCGTATAATAGGACTGCAATATTATTTGTGCACGTACTTGGACGGAACGGCGGAGGAGAAAGCGGCAGTTGGGAGTGCAGAGGACTGTGCAGTGAGCCCTTCCAGTCCACTCGCGACCGTCACAAGTCCCCCATGGCCCAATCCTTTGCCAGTTCATCGTCTTCAATCGATGTTGCGGGAGTTCAAAAAGCTCTCGCCAATTACCTTCAGTCTAAACGTGGAGATGATTCTGGTTCTCCTCAAGGAGCATCCATGAACGAATCGGATTCTTCGGGTTCAGCTCCTGACGACATTGCAATGTGTGAAATCGTGACGGCAAAAGTGATGGGGGAAACGGTGATTCTGCGTCGGGGGGACATGTTTCCACTTCCGACATCCCATAAAAATGGGGTCTGTGAGACGGTGGATTTGAGTCCAATGAATAAAGGCGTCAAAATCTGCTATTGTGATGGTCCGGATGGCTGCAATACTGGTGGTGGGATGAAGGATATCACCAACTCCAACAGTCGTTCAGACCGGCACGTCCGATCACAATGCCAATGACGATGGCAAGCTGGTGGGCGTCACTCTCTTCATTTTATTTATATCCTTTCGTCATTTTTAGGATCCATCTTTCATAATTAGTCATATGCACAGATTGTCAAAGTTTTTGTCCAACAGTCTAACACAATACAAATACAAATATAAATAAAATATCCGCGAGTTCAAAAATGAGGGGGAGCGGAACTAAAAATGCAGTTTTGGATTCATCATAGATTTTTATCCTGAAATTCAATTGTTATTGTTTGAAAATCATGTAGCAGCATTTAATTATGATCCATGTCTATAAATCCAGATAAAGTTGGAAATCCGAAATTCTCGGGCTATTTTGAACTTTTATTTTATGAATTCTCGTTTTTCAAGTCGTTTCGGATTCGGGGTCCAATTTTGTCCACACAAAAATCCAAAGGATTTGTACGTGATTATATACATAATTCGGAATTCCGGTTCAAAAAAAAAAAAAACACAAAATTCCGGGATTTGTACTCGGATTTTCTGAAATTAAGGTAAAATGTAGGCCGAGTCGCAAAAATCAGTCACTCACATTTTTGCAAATTGACTGAAAACGGATAATGGGACAAAGTTGAGGCTGAATCTCAGGTCCAAAAAGTATTTGGACGTCACTGAAATATATTCCCATCGGTTGAGGGTTGAGTCGCTATTAAATTGGTTGTTTTCCGGCGTGACTCATTTTTGCCCCTGTCGTTCCTCTTTTATAATATTCACATCATTCCATTTTTATATAACAAGAGAATTTATTTTGGTGCACTCAAACTCAACGTGTCAAAGGCAAAAAAGGTTGAATTTTATTTCTTACTTTATTGCAAATGAATACATTATCTACACATTTGCGCTTACAACACCAAACTGTAGACTAACGACTGCATTTTGTGCTGTGAAATGATAAAACGACGTTGAGACCATTCAATTAAAACTGTTTGTTTCAAAATTGATTGATTTGAATAAAATTGGAACGAATCATTGTTCGAAATATGTATTTTAAAATGATTTGATGCACAAATAAAAGCTCAATTTTGAATCACATTCACAATTTTCATGTCAACTTTTGATTCATTGTATTTTTATTTGTCATTTATTCTTTGAAATTCTACGATTCTACAGAGCGTTCTCTTTTTCTTTACTGTACAGTGAATTTTGAATCCTGTAACAGGACTCCTCTTTGCATATTGCCTTCCCAACGAAACAGTGTTTATACAAGCGTATTTTTTAAAGCGGCGTCCAACTTGCTCATTGTCTCAACATTTAAATCTAATTCGAGTTTATCTCTAAAATCCAAATTTAATTCTGGATTCCCATTATTATTATTATTATTATTATTTTCATTTTCATTTCCCTCTGTCGGTCTCAACTGTTGATCGCCTTGCTTGAAAATGAACCTTTGCTCGGCTAAAAACTTGGTCATACTCAGAACGTGATTTTTGGATTATGTTTTCAATTTCCCTGAAACCAATGATTTCTCATTATCAATCTGACTCAAAATCCTCTTGTTTCGCTACGTTCCATCCGCCTGAATTTCCTTCCTCTCGTTGCTTTCAATCATCGTCAGGAATTTATTCGGACTCACATTTAAATTCAAATTGCCATTCACATCCGTTTTCAAACTGGTTTTCCCCGGTGGATTGACCCCATTTTGACCCGGAGGAGGAAGAGGATCGGAATTTCTTGGAGACTGACCTTGACCTTGTCCATCTGATGCTCCATTTCCAGATTGTCCAGACTGTCCAGATTGTCCAGACTGTCCAGATTGTCCAGACTGTCCAGATTGTCCAGACTGTCCAGATTGTCCAGACTGTCCAGACTGTCCAGATTGTCCAGATTGACCAGATTGACCAGATCCTCGTCCATCCATTTTCTCCCCTCGTGAATTGGGTCTGGGCATAAAAGCGGGTTTTTTGAGGTCTGTATAAGATGAGTCGGCCGTCGTTTCCATTCCCTCCGAATCCGTTTCATCCTCTTCATTCTGCTGTTTGTAATCTCCCGGGAGAAATGGACACATTTCCACTTCATTCAAATTGACACCTTCAAGTTCTCCAGGAAGATTCATATCCCGATGATAAAAGTAATTGAAATTGGAGACGATGACGGGAACGGGGAGCGCAATCGTCAAGACACCCGCAATGGCACACAGAGCTCCAATCACTTTCCCAATCTCTCCAATTGGTCGAGAGTCTCCGTAGCCAACCGTCGTCATGGTAATCACGCCCCACCAAAACGCATCGGGGATGGATGCGAAATTCAACTCCTTCCCATTTGAATTCGGTTTAATCATGTTCAACTCGGCAAAGTAGACGGCGCTCGAGAATAAAATGACGCCAATCACCAGGAAAAACATTAAAAGTCCCAATTCGCGAAAAGAGGCCCTCAAAGTGAGTCCAAGGATTTGAAGTCCTCTCGAGTGCCGGGATAATTTAAAGATGCGAAAGACGCGAACGAGTCGGATGACCCTCAAAAAGGAAATTGTGGTGTTGCGAGATTTGGATTTGGTCCCGGATTGACTTGCCATTTGAATGAAATACGGAATGATGGAAATCAGATCGATTATGTTCATCACATGCGCGAGGAATGCAAATTTCCCGGGGCAGGAAAGGAATCGAAATAAAAATTCCATGGTGAACCAAATTATGCAAATGGTTTCGGTCAGGAAAAATGGATCCTCTAATCCTGGTGGACCTTGATCATCTTTGTGTCGGAACACCTCAATCGTCTCCATGCAAAACGTGATGATGGACAAAATGATGACGTAGACACTGAGGAGCGTGACGATTTGGGCTTGAAGCGAACTCTCCGGATATTCCATGAGCAACCAAATCTTCCGAATGTACAGATTCTTGGGCATTGCTTTTGCATCCTCTGGTTGCGCAAAACCTTCCTCCCGACGGAGTTTCTCCATTGCAAGGTCACTCAGATCAAAAAATTTAGTTTCCTCAAAGAAAATCTCCATTGTGATGTTGGGCGGACGTCGGAGTGTCCCACCATTTTGATAGTAAGTGAAGATGGAGTCGAAACTGGAAGGATTCCGATCAAAAAAATAAGTTTGGGATTGTGGATCAAAAAATCGGAGACGACGCGCTGGATTGCCAAGAAGTGTTTCCGGGAATCTGTTTAAGGAGCGCAGTTGAGTTTCAAAAATGGTTCCCGAGACGTTGATTTTGATGCGGGAACATTCCGAGTGATCATGTTCGTATTTATCACAGAATCGTGTGTCGTCCAAAGGCAATTTTGAGCGGAGTTTGGGGAGGGTGCCGGCGCCGGGGAGCGGTTTGTAGTCGTAATTGTATTTGGAATATTTCCCCCATTCTTTACGGTAGTTTGGAATGAAGAGCGCCGTCACGTAGGAAGAAATTATGAGATCCGCTGTAAAATCCACCACATTCAATTAATTGTTCAATTTGAAATACAATCTTTATAAAATAACTGTGAACTCTAAACCACATTTTACATTTAACAAGTCTGAACGACGTCCAACTTGTACAAAATAAAACTGGAATTATTTACGTACGGAGTTTCTTCCAGAAGGAAACGAAGGATTTGATGACTGCACAGGGAAGGATTTGCTTGTAGAAAGCGGGCATGATCGTTTGCAATCTGTAACTTTCTTCTTTCTTCCCACATTTCTTCACATCCATCGTCTTCATATTTTTCTTGTTCTCATTGTTCTTGTGATTTTCTGTTAAAATTGTGAGGTTTCAGATTGTCTGGATTTGGAGTTTTAATCAGAAATCATCTAACGACTCGAGCGAAGTTTCATTGACTGTTGCACAAATGTATGGAATGTCTGAAACTTTCATTTATCGGACGCCTGTGAGCATCATGAAGATTTCCAACGGCTTCCAAGTTTATTCATGTGCAGGATTTTTCGTTTTATGAAGTTCGATTTGATACATTTTGCTTTTGTGTATCAAAAAGTTAACAGAAACAAACAAATTAATTAAATGCGTTTTTAAATATCGTTTAGTAATCTGAATGTTACATTACTGAATTGCAATTAAATGTTGGCTGGAATGCTGTCATTGTAAAATAAATGATCTGTATCTGAATTTACTTTTTTATCAATGCAATTGGCAATTATCAAGGCCCTACATCTCCCTCCAATGCGCCCCTCTCCACTATAGAGGCAGCCGACGAAAAAAGGGGGATATAGGGCGTTGGCAATTATGCAATTGCAATAATTAAACGAAAATGTTTTGTTCATTCCAAATTTGTTCTCATGATTGTTTTTCAATAACCTGAGCAACCGAATTTAATTTGCGCAATAAAAAGAAAAAGAAAAAATAAGACGATTATGTACTTGCAAATTCCTCGTAATATTACAACAGAAAATCCATCAAGATTTACGTAAAGGATTAAAAATAATGCATTTCGAATGGGATTAAATTGTGTTGGAGTTTCACGCCATTTGGTTTTTATTCCACAAATTTCCACAAGGTGTCTGATCAGCTGGATAAAAGGTGTGTGCAAACTTCATGCGTAAAATATGGAGTTGTGAATATAAGAAAACCCGCCGCATGTCCGTATCTAGAAATCGAGATATTTGAGTTTAAATGTCGAGCACAATTTAACAGCGACTCGCACGCGTAAGCTTCGTTTGAATGAAACGGTTTCATTGAATTTCAGAGATTTTCTTGAACTCTGCTTTCATTATACAATTTTGAGTGAGTCCTCTAGCGGCAATTTGAGTAACGTTGTTCTCCACTTTGCTCACTCTCTCCATCGAAAATCTCTTTAATTAAAACTTAATTAAAATTAAATATTTCCAAATTTTTTACAAATTCCTCCTAATTTGTAGGTAATTAATGAGAATCCAAAGAAAACTGCAAAAGTTCATTATCCATTTCATTTCCTTTACAGTCAACGTAATAATTAGTAATTTCACTTTTGAAAGCACGTTTTATTGTCGCGTTTCTCATTTTCTTTGCACGTTGACGTTGCAAAATAAACACTCTAAAAAAATTAAATCCACTGAATTCATAGTTAGTTAATGCGTTAACACAATATCTTTGGAAATTTCAAAAATTTAAAGGAATTACCATTTTTTTTTTTGAAGTTTGATTAATAATATTTATCTTTGAAATTTTGTTTGCAGTGACTGAAAAATGTTCGATTGCCTTCGAGCGCAAATGTCACGTGGATTTCAAACTGCACGAAAATGTGATTGCGTGAAAGAATCCACAAGTTGTCCGACGGAAATTGAAACTCCCGCCACCACCGATGAAATTGAGAGTCCAAACTACCCGGATTTCCACCCGAGTGGAAGTGAATTCGAGTGAGCGATACGAACGACGGCGGGTCACCGAGTTCAAGTCGCCCTCCAGCAATTTGACCTTCGCAGGGCTGCACTTTCACCGTTCTTCTGGTCAGTTTTCAATTAAGGTGAAAGCATTTAATTTAAATTAACTTTTAATTAATTCCAAGCGTCATTTGGAAAATATTTTTTTGGTGATTGTTTTTATAGGCGTTTGACGGTTTGACTTTGGAATCTCGACTTTTGGGGAAATTTTGTGGATCGGAGATTTCTCCGGAAGTTGTTTTGGCCTCGATGAATTTCCTGCTCCTCCGTTTGGAATCGGATGTCAGCGATCAACGACCCGGATTTTACGGACGCGTTTCCATAGGTCAAAGGTTAATCCAATTTTTCATTGTTAAAAAAACAATTAATTTGTGGGTATCGATTGGCTTGATACTAATTTGGATTTTTTGATGTTTGCTTTTGTAGTTTGTGGAGGTTTTTACATTGTTGGCGATTCCGATTCCGTTTTCTACTCGCATGCGGATTTTGAGAATTTTCCCTATCCTGACAGCGAATGGACGATCGAAATCGAGGACGAAACTCCGATTGAACTCATTTTCCTGTCTTTTTAATTGGAGGACGACAAAAAATGCGCTTCGGGTTTCGTCGAGGTAAAAATTTATTGAATTACTTTTTGCGATTAAAACTGAATGATTCATTAATAAAGAAGAATCTGGATTTCATTACCGTTGATTTTGATTGCAAGTTTCCAGTGAGAATGGAGATTTGGCATTGGAGTCTCCAGTTGATCGGTTTTGCGGGAATTGACTGACACCGTCGGTTTATTCGGACGAAAAGGATCCATCACAATCACAATCAGACTCAAAACGGACAAATCAGTCACGGCCAGCGGCTTCAGCGCCATTAATTACAGAAAAATGAAATAAACCAAAACGAACACCGAGATGAATTCTCTACCTGTAAACAAACTTCAAATTGACGCCGCAAAATCAGAAGAATCATAATCCAAATTTTCACCTGGAAATTTCTACCAACGCAAAAGAATTGGATCCATTTTTGTGTTTTTCTTGTTTTTATTTCCATTTCAAGGAAAATTAAATCTCGAAGCATTTTATTTTGTTTGTAAATTCGTCTTTTTCCTTTTTTACACGAAAAACAATTTTGTTGCTGTCTCACAAGGAATTTTGGAATTTTCCAAATATTTTTTGAATAAATATATCGTTCGTGAAACTCCAAAAAGCGCTATAGCCGAAATGGTTAATTCTAAAAGGACCTCGGATAACGGATAATCCGTTATCTGAACGGCGTTTATCCGTCGGATAAATTATCCGATCGGATAATTATCTGACGGATAATATCCGTTTGGATAACGCATTATCCGACTTCAATTTGATTTACGCTAAAAATTTGAGTTTGGCGCCACTGAGAAATTTTTCCCATGACTGTTTTTCATTTTACACACGAGAGTCGGATAACGGATAATATCCGACCCGTTCTAAATTTATCCGAACGGATAAATTATCCGATCGGATAAAAAAAAAGTCGGATAAACCGTTCGGACAACGGATATATCCGACCCGTTGCCAAGCCTTACTGCAAACGGAACCGAACGGCGTGGAACTGATGCAGTCAACATTTTATTTTTCCTCCCAATCAAAATCCTGCATCATCAATGATCTTCGGTTTGAAAAGTGTAGCCAATCAAATGCAGAGCGTGATTGATTTTGTAGAAATTGGTAATACTCAATGAATTTAGGTTGGCTTTGTTTGTTTTTGCAAATTCAGAAATGTGGAAAGGGAAAATTAATGAAACTTCTTCGTGGCCGTTGTGAATATTTATTTGATTTACTTTTCCTAAAGAAATTCGACAATGGAAATGTTTCTGAACGCCAAAAGGCAAAGAAATGCTCGAGGAATTACCAAAAAATACAGTTGTGAAGGTAGAACTTAAAAATCCCTTGTTTTATTCCTTAAATCTCTTCACAGAAAATCATCAAATATTCCAAAACCAATCATTTATTCTTTTCCCTTTACAAATCCAAAATCCGTCCTTCTCCATTGAACTCATTAATGAGGAAAAATCACGCGAGAAGGATTCATCAAAAGTGAAAGCAATTTGAGGGCGTTTGCAAATTTGTACATTTCTGTTGTGAACCAAAATGAAAGTGACAGAAAAAAGAGATCCAGCCAGAAATTTCTAATTTCCTCACATTCACAAAAACAATGAATCGAAATTCATTTGAGGAAAATTCCAATGCAAAGTCTGACCGATTCCTTTGAATTTACTTTTTAGGCGATGAGACATTGGGCGAATTATGAATTAAGGAAATTTATTTTCAGGTTTGCTCGTAAATAAATTCAAAATGTAATGCAATCAAGCCGTTTACCACCAACATTTCAACTAGAATTAAATGAATGAATTAATTGAATGAATTAAAAAAAGTCACTTTGAATTCGCCAATTGATGTTATTTGGGGCGAATCGATTTTGAATCAAAACGTTTGATCGACTTTTCCGGATTTTCTCGGATGGATTTAAAAGGAAACTCATGAGATCATGGGCTTTCCGCAAGGATTTTTATATTACTCGCGCTCTCAAATTCTCTTTCAAATGTTTTCTCCGACTGCGTTCTTTCGCATCTCGCTGTATTAAAATTACCGTGCACGGTGATCCACAGTTATATATTAGTAATGACTTATTAAAATGGAAAAATGTGTTGCATAAAAACTAAAAGTGATGTAACAAAAACCACATGAAATGATGAAATGAACTAAGCTTTCTGAATTGTGTAAGAAAATTATGTTACCTGACTCGTCTTTTTCGTTGCAAATGAGGAAATACTTTGAGATGAATATTTTCTACATATGTGTGGCTTTGTATTAGTCAATTTGTTCTTTTGGGAGTAATCAAAGGACAATACGAAAGTATTTCTCCTTCGAATTGTAACACGAAGGGTCAGCGGAGTTGGGAAGAACGCAGACTTTCTCTCTTTCATAGAAACGTTCCAGGTTCGAATCCCAGCAGACTCAAAGAAAACGTGTGGGAAATCGGTCGATGAAGAAAAAAACCTGAATGAGATAGGAAATCGCGCGCTTGTTAGGCATTTAGAATTTAGATTCAACTGATATGAATACATTTAAACTGAGACCTACATTTTTGTCAAAAATCTTCAAGTTTTGTAGTTTCTTTTAAAAAAATGTATGCCACACTTTCCAACCAGAAGAAGACGAAAACATAAATTGGATAATGACAAACGCTGTTTCAAACCAGTAAATATTCCATTCCGATTAAGACGTATTTAATGGCCGATCTGTCGTTCTGTGGAGCAATTTAATTTTGATAGATTAACTTGAATTCCCAACTTGCTATAGAAATATCAGATGTTTAATCTGGAGAAGTGAAGAAAGTTTCCGTTCGACGTTGTATGTCTCAGAAAATGGATGAAGCGGTTCGACGCCGTTTAAATAATTTTTACTTATGAGCGCCAATAGGCTGTGGAGATTTTGAGTTCATAAAGACATTGCTCCATCAGAACGCCCCATTTAATTGCCAGGGCCATTCGATTCCTTTTCCAAATTTAGTTCGAACAAATTAGTAATAATAGATAATAGTAATTGATTATAAAAATTCCCTTCAAAAGTTGTGAAGTGAACGCCATCGGAAGGGAGGCAAAGAAACGGAAAATGGAGGAAATTGTAATGAGCAAACTGAAAATCTAAACAAAACAAAAACACTCTTCGTTATCAAATAAATCCCACTGTAAAATCCACGTTTAAAACTCAACAATACTTAAATAGCAATAATTGGTACAAAGGCGCACTGAAAACTTGACCATCGTCAAACGACTCGATGAAAATTACAAGACTAAAACTAAAAATCTGGAATGTAAACTGTGTGAATTGGCACAATTAAAATACAACACTGAAAACAATTGAATAATGTGATTGAGATTGAGTTTGTTACAGCGAATGACGTGAAAATGGTTTTACGATTGTCGTTTTCGTTGGAGAATGTGTGCGAATCGTTGAAATTCTGTTGGGAATTGCAAATCAATCAAAGGAAAACCGAAAACAAGGTGTGGAAATGATGCAAATGCAGCTATACAAAATAATGCTCGACTTTTGGCAAAAGGATTCTGGAGAAAACTGAAGAAGTTAAGTACGAAAATCAGTGGGTGATTTACGATGATTTACATTACAGCTCCATTCTTCCTGCTTTTTGCTTTGTCATTTTGTGTTACTTTGTCAGAGAATTTTAAACTGTACCAAGCATGTGTATACTAGTATCTTTTTTGTATTTTTATATAGCTCATATGTGTATATACATATTTTAAAATAAACGCAGCATATATATGGAAAAAGTATGTGAATGCAAAACAATATACATAATATATAATTCATGTACAAATATCTGAATTTCATACTTTGATGTGCAAGAGACTTTATAGTAAATAAATCCCTCATTAATACA
>JAIUND010004300.1:0-12466 GCA_034699125.1 Gisinianus flammeolus | reverse complement strand
TGACGAACAATAATGTCGCTTGACCCAAAGCTCCATCTCTAATACTTTGACCTCCAGAACAGGTCAAACCCGGTCAAGCGAAATTAAGGAATATAATTATAGTTCGTTTTTGAACTTAACAGACGATATGTTAGACGACGATATGTGCAGGAATGGCCCGTTGCTAATAAGTGTCCAATGTCACCATCACTATCACCGTCAGTGTTCAATTTCACCCGAGTTGACGGTATATATAGTGAAAGGGAAAAATATTGTTCACATTTCCCTTCCCGAATACACAGAATAAATAATGCAAATAATTGATGCGAACCATTAATTATCGTAAATTATGATTATATTATTAAATTGAACCACATGTTGAAATTGACACTTTTATAGGGGTCGTGCCGAAACTCGCAAATTTCATGGATCCACAACAAAGAATCCTTTTGGAAGTCATATTTGAAATGATGATCGATTCCGGTGAGTTTCCTCACTACAAAGTAGTAATTTATTATTAAAAATTCATTAATTAATATAGAATCAGAACGTGCGGGCGGGAATTTCGGAATTTCTCATCATCACTGTGTAATCTGCGTTTTTGTTTTGGTGGTTTTTTGTAATATGTATAATAGGGACGAATCCGGAGAGTTTAAGGGGTTCAAAAACAGGGGTGTTTGTAGCCACGGCGGGAATGCAAGCGCTGGATTTCTGGCTCTTGGACTCGAATGTAACGGCCATGGAAGGCTATGCTTTGGCAGCCATTGGGGATTTCTCACTTGCAAACCGAATGTCATTCACGTACGTCGCGTCACTTATTTCAATTAAATTTCCCATGTTTCAAACAAACCCGCTTCTTTTACTCAAACCAAAATAGTCAGTCTTTTAACACATTTCCCACATTATTTCCTCCGACGTGCATATATATAGGTATGATTTAAAGGGCCCAAGTCTCATGTTGAGCACGGCTTGTTCCGCGAGTTTCTTTGCTTTGGACTCGGCCGTCCAAGCTATTCAAACGGGGCGATGTGAAGGGGCCATTGTTGCTGGCACAAATTTAGTCTTATCTACCACCACCACGGCCGATTTCCTCCAACTTCAAGCACTTTCCCTCCAAGGAAAATGCAAATCCTTTGATATCGACGGTAAGCGACCAGAGATTAGTTTAATTACAGACTTACAATTAGTGTCGGTCGAGGGTTCGAATCCCACAGTCGGCGTATCAAATGGTCAAATGGCTAATCCCAATGTTTTTTGTATACCTATATTTTGTTGCGAGTAATAGCGGATGGATTTGCGCGGAGTGAGACCATTTCCGCCATGTTCATTCAAAAGAGGAAGGATGCAAAGAGAGTGTACGCGGCCATTCGACATGTCAAAACAAATGCGGATGGCTACAAGAAATTGGGGTATTTATACCCATCGGGGAAAGTCCAGGAGCATTTACTTCGGGAAATGTATGCAGAGGCGAACATTGACCCTGGTGCCATCAAATATTTTGAGGCTCATGGGACCGGGTAAATTCAAATCAAATACATGTAAAATCACAGAATTTTCATCATTTAAATGGACAAAATTCAAATTCAAAGGATTTAAAATTTAAATGACAATGAACAAAATGAAGAAAATAAAGTTACTAGGAGAAAAAGTTTAAATTTCAAAAATGGCGCGGGTTATTTAGGACGCAGGCTGGTGATCCGGAGGAACTTCAAGCCATTTCGGACGTCGTGGCCAAAGCAGACACACGGAAAGAACCGCTTTTGATTGGCTCCGTCAAGGTCCGTAAATTATACAGTTTAAAATTACATAATTGGCCGAAATGAAGCGTTCAAATTCGTTCATATTCCTATGATTATTTTCCTACTAATTATACTAATTAATTAATTAATTAATTATTTGAACGTAGTCCAACATGGGGCATTCGGAATCAGCGGCGGGAATGTGCAGTTTAGCCAAAGTCGCCATAATTACGCGGGAAAGACAGGTGCGTGTTGAAATTCGAATTTCTGAAATATTTCTCAATGGCGTGTGATTTCCTGCGCGCATCAACACAACACACAAATTAATTTGATTGCAAATATTCATAGATCCCGCCAAATCTCCATTTTAACCGACCGGTGGAGCACATAAAACACGTGTTTGATGGCTCCATGGAGGTCGTGACGAAAACGACGCCGATAGAAGACGGTTTAATTGGGATCTCATCATTCGGGATCGGTGGCACGAACGCACAGTAAATCCAATTCTAATTAATTAATGAATATTTATTTATTTATTTAATTGACACGTTTGAGCGCGGGAGTCTTCAAAGGTTTAAAATGAATCTCCCATTTGTTATATTTCTCCCTTATTATTATTATTATTTGTCTATGTATAGTTTAATTTTAGAGATGGGGTCAAAAGCACCACTCATTTCGGAAAACTCCTCGACCAATTCGAACCGGATTCCGATTCTCCTTCCAGTCTCTGGCCGTACTGAAGAGGGCCTGAAGGAGTCCTTGGGTAGAGCCTGCACCCTCGGCTCCAACCCCGAATTCACAGGTCTCCTTCACAACGTGTTCAAGAAGAATATTACTGGGCATTCCTTCCGAGGCTACGGTATTGTGAGCCCTCCTCCGATTCAAAGTCAGGGTCAAGGTTCAAATAATTACAATCATGAGTCCTCCACCTCCACCTCATCCTCATCAGGGCCCTTAATCCAAGTGAACGAGCTAAAGACTGAAGGGGCGACGAGACCACTCTGGTTCGTCTTCCCCGGCATGGGCAGCCAATGGAATGAAATGGGGAAGGACTTAATGGCCATTGACACCTTTGCCCAGTCCATGGAGAACTCGAACCGAATCCTGAGGAATGTCGGGATTGACTTGGACGGCCTTTTGAAGCCCTTGAATCGCTCCATTTTTGATAGTATCCATCATTCCCTCGTCTCCATCTCCGCTGTTCAGGTACATATATATCGTCTGCTAAGTTCACAAACGAACTATAAGGATTTTCCTTAATTTGCGGAAATGCTATTACGACTGCGTCCGTCTTTGTGGGGAAAATGATGAAAAAATTCAGGGTGACAGAAAAGGTCATGGCCGACAATAATGTCGAAGGACCCACAGCTCCATCTCTAGCCATTTGACCGTTGGAACAGGTCAACGAAATTAAGGAAAATAATTATAGTTCCTTTGTGAACTTCACAGACGATATGTGCATTTTGTTCAAAGCATTTAAAAAAATCCCGGGAATTTTAAAAAATTGAGCCTAATTTCCTTGTATTTGTATATTGTATCCTGTTTTGTTGCTTGGTCCAGATCGCTCTTTTTGATGTCCTCACCTCGCTTGGCCTCCGACCGGACGGCTTTTTAGGACATTCATCTGGAGAAGTGTTGTGTGGTTACGCAGACGGAACTTTCACACAGGAGCAAGCGCTCCTTATGCAACATTTTCGGGGTCGGGCTTTCCTCGAGGCCACAGCCGAGTCCAAAACGCCTGGGGCCATGGCCGCCGTTGGCCTCCCCCGTGAAGTCCTCCTCCCCAAACTCCCTGAGAACATCTACGTGGCCTGCAACAATGCCTCACATAACGTGACCATATCCGGCGAGGCCGGAGCCCTGAGGACCTTTGTGAAACAGTTAGAGTCGGAAGGGGTCTTTGCCAAGGAAGTCAATTCCTGCAATGTGGCGGCTCACACTCGCTATCTCCAGCCCGCCGTCGAGCGCTTCCGGAATTACATCAAGGACATTTACCCACAAAAGGTCCTTCGAAGTCCTCGCTGGATCAGTTCCTCCATTCCAGAGTCGGATTGGTCCGGAGACTTGGCTCAAACCAACTCCATCGACTATCATTTGAATAATGTCCTCCAGCAAGTCCTCTTCCATGAAGCCGTCCTTCACATCCCCAAGGACGCGGCCGTCATTGAAATTGCACCAAAGGGCCTTCTCGGGGCCGTCCTTAAGGGGACCCTCAGTCCGGAAAACTTCCTAGTCGCACCCATGACGTCGAGAGCGGAAGTGAATCGCCTCACACATTTCGTCACGTCCTTGGGGAGGATTTATAATGCGGGGGTGGACTTGGACTTGGGGCCTCTGTACCCTCTCGTGACCTTTCCCGTCTCCGCGACGACCCCGAGTCTGAGTGAGATTGCCGTGTGGGATCATGAGGTCAGTTGGAAAGTCCCGCTCGTTCATAATGCGAGTGAGATGTTGTTGTCCGGGGCGAGTTGTAAGATTGACCTTAAGTCCCAGGAGAATCGGTTTTTGGAAGGTCACAAGCTGGATGGTGAGGTCAAATTTTAAATTTGTATTAGGTCAAATAGCAAGTAGCCCTTCAAAGTCTTTGTTGTACATTTTTCGAGTCCTAAATTTCTCATTTCTCTTGTCATGTGATGTATAGATCGGATTGTGTTCCCTGCAACGGGGTACATTGCGATGGCCTGGCGGAGTTACGCGGCGAGTCAAGGGATGACCATGAATGAATGCCCTGTCGTTTTTGAAAACGTGTCCTTTGAGCGCGCCACTTTCCTTCAGGAAGAGAAACCCACGGAATTCAAATTCGCTCTTCATGATGGCTCTGGGGCCTTTGAAATGCGAGAGAAGGGCGCCGTGGTCGTGTACGGGAATATAAGTGTCCCTTCAGACCCCACTGCTAGAATGTACAAGATCCCTGAATCCAAGATTGACATGGAGATGACGCCGGAGAGTCCCTTGGACGCCCATTTGAGCACCACCGATATTTACAAGGAACTCAAACTTCGCGGGTATAATTACTCTGGCGTGTTCAGAGGCATTGAGAAAATTGATAGTCGTGGTAATAAAATGAGCAGAATTCCAATTAAACAATTATAAAATAGACAATAGACATCCTTGATTTTCAAGTATACTTTTAGCTTGATGTTTTGATGTTCATGTTGAAGCCAATTTTTTTAATTTGGCGCCCGGTAGCGGCAGGAAATAATAATTCAAAAATTTGAATGTATGTATATTTTAGGGAAATGGGCGCAGGTTCTTTGGAATGGTAATTGGGCAAGTTTCCTGGATACGATACTTCAAACGTTGGTGACGGGGAACATGACCCGTCATACGGTCGTCCCCGTCAGAGTTCAACAAGTGGTCATTGACCCCAAGGCTCTCTTGACCTTTTTGGAGACTCAGAAGACAGAGATGACGGCTGAGAATACGGGAACGGACTCCACACTTGGTAATTAAACGATTCCAAACCTCCCGTTTTCTGCCATTCTGTGTATCCTGTGTGTGCAAAAGGATTTCAAAGTCGACGCCCAAAAAATCCCAAGGTGCTAATTAATTAATTAATTAATTGTTCCTGCGGTTTCAGGTGTTCGAGTGCCGGTTTTTCTTCATGAGAATTTGCAGATGGTAACGTGTCCGGGAGTGGAATTGCGAGGGATGACGGGGATGGTCGTCCCTCGAAAGGCTCAAGGAGGGACACTATCAGTGGAAGAGTACAAATTCAGTCCCTATGTGGACTCCAAAGGAACGACGGCCAGTGAGAGAGTTGTGGTGGCGGGAATATTGGATTTAATTGTGGAGAATTTCCAGGGCCGGAAACTCAAAATCATGGATATTTTCACGCAAGCTGAGAACACTTTAGCCGAGTCCATCCATCAAGCAATCGAGTCCAAACCCACTTATCACGTATTACTTCAAAATTATATGTGTACTTAAAAACAAAATTGCGCGCGGGTTTATCTCTCATTTAAAATTCTAAACTGTGTATACTGTACATTTTGTGTAGGCGGATTTGGTATTGATGTCGCTGGCGGATGAGACGGGGAAATTGGAGGAGAAAATCACGAAACTGGGCAAAGTCCTGACCGTGGACACTGCGGATCAATTACTGGCGGATCCAACAGCTGACCTCGTTTTCCTGAATGACCTTGCTCTCCTTGAACAAGTGTCAAAGTCCTTGAAGGACAATGCCTATCTTGTCACACACACGGATTCAAATCATAATGGCGGGATTTCACTTCCTCCAACAGATTTCCTTCAACTCTCCCACAAAAATTTTGCCTCCTCCTCCCAACAGCAACAACTCACCTTATTTCAAAAGGTATATACATACTTCATTTTAAATTTTCGGTTTTCGCGCGCCATCTGTCTCAAATCCTCGATACTACAGCCAAACCATTTGTTTAACTTAAAAGAGTTTAACTGAATTTCTATGATACTCTCTTGTTGTTTTTTTGCCTGGTTTATTGTTGCTTGAAAAATTGAAGAAATTGGCGGAGACTTCAAATTCCATCGAGTCCTTGTCCATTGATGGTCCGATTTCGGACTGGCTCCCATCCGTCCAAAGTCTAATGGCCAGAGCATCCTCCGACTCCTTCACATCCAACATCTACTTGACCTCCCAAAATGACCCTTCAAGTGGAATCGTGGGCCTCGTCAAGTGCCTCCGAAAGGAACCCGGCGGCGAGAAAATCCGGTGCATTTTCGATGCCTCAGGGGAATTGAATTTGAGTGTTTTGAATTTTAGCGCCCCTGATGAGAGACTCGCGTCCATCCTGGAGAAGGACTTAGTGATGAACGTGATCAAAAAGGGAGAGCTCGGTTCCTTCCGACATTTCCCACTCTCACAAGACCCGACGCTCCCTTCAAAATCCGTTGAGCACGCCTTTGTCAACATTCTCACAACGGGTAACTTCTCCAGCCTCCGCTGGATCGAGTCCAATCTCAAATATGAAACCACCAAAAATAATCGGACTGACACCAAATTCGTTCGCGTCAATTACGCCGCTCTCAATTTCCGGGACGTGATGTTAGCGAGTGGGAAACTCCCGCCAGAGCCAGACACTGCAGAGAATGAGTGCAATTTCGGTTTTGAAGTGTCCGGAGTGGACGAGGAAGGAAATCGCGTGATGGCCGCCGTTGAAAATAAAGGACTCGCCACGTCAGTCTTGGTTCCAGCTCGAGCTTGCTGGAGAATCCCAGAGGATTGGACCCTTGAACAAGCAGTGACCGTCCCCATCGTGTACATGACCTCCTACTATGCTCTCTTCAATCGAGGTCGACTTCGTCCAGGTCAATCCGTCTTGATTCATTCCGGAACGGGTGGCGTGGGACAATCCGCGATTCATCTCGCCCTCAATGCTCAAGCGGAAGTCTTCACGACCGTCGGAACGCCGGAGAAGCGAGAAGAGATCAAAAAACTATTCCCCGCCCTCAAGGATCAAAACATTGGGAATTCCCGGGACTGTTCCTTCGAGCAAATGATCAAGGAGCGGACGAATGGGAAAGGCGTGGACCTCCTCATCAATTCCTTGGCTGATGATAAACTCCAAGCGTCCGTCCGATGTCTGGCCAAGAGCGGGAAATTCCTGGAGATTGGTCACTATGATCAAGCGCGAAATGCGAGTTTGGGCATGAGCTGCTTTTTGAAGCACACCGAGTTCCATGCGATCCATGCGGGGGACGTCCCTGAGGTGGATGCCTATTGGATGCGAGATGCGGTCCTGGAAGGGATTCAAAAGGGCGTGGTGAAGCCTCTGCCCACACACGTTTTTGGTGCGGATCAGGTGGAAGAGGCGTTTCGGTTCATGGCGCGCGGGAATCACATGGGGAAAGTCCTCATTCGTGTTCAGGATGAAATGGCGAATGAGTTGGGGAGGAAAGCCGTGTCCGTGTCCGTGCCCGCCATCGCGAGAAGTTATTTTGACCCGGACAAGTCCTATGTGATCGTGGGTGGGCTGGGTGGTTTGGGTTTGGAAGTGGCTAATTGGATGGTGGAGCGCGGTGCGCGTCATTTGGTGCTGGTCTCCCGGTCTGGTGTCACCACGGGTTATCAGGCGCTTTGCATCCGGAAATGGGCCAAGAAAGGGGTGAAAGTGGACACGCCCACTCTGGATTTATCCTTGTATGCAACGGCTGAGAGCTTCATCAAGGAATTGTCGGGTCAAAGGGAAATTGGTGGGATTATCAATTCCGGCTTGGTGTTGAAGGATCAACTCATTGAGAATCAGACTGTGGAAATGTTTGAGGACGTCGGCGCTCCCAAAATCCAAGTCACTCGACATCTGGATCAATTGTCCAGAGAACATTGCCCGAAGTTGGATTACTTTGTCGTGTTTTCCAGTGCGGCGTGCGGGCGCGGGAATGCGGCGCAAAGCAATTATGGTAATTAATAAAACATGGGACTTTTTTTCGCATTTTTTTTTAAAAAAATGCAGTGCTTTAATTTCAGATATATACCAACGATGAATTTTAAGTGAAGTTTTCGACAAACTTTTTGATGAATTTGGAATTTTTCTTAAGCAACGTAATGAATTTTGGGGAAATTTCAAGAGTTTCAGAAGCGTTTTTGGGGAATATAGTTGGAATTTTGAGGGAATTTTGGATACATTTTAAACGAATTTTGAGGATTTTTGAGGGGAATTTGTTTGATTAGTTTTTGTTGTATTTTGGGTGATTTGTGGACCGAATTTTGATGAATTTTCCAAGGCATTTCAATCATGAATTTTAAAAGGAGTTTTGGGGTAGCTTTTCATGAACTTTGATACATTTTGAACGAATTTGAATGGATTTTATGGGAATTTGCAACGAATTTTTGAGGCAAATCTTGGTTGTACTTTGGTTGATTTGTGGACGAATTTTGATGAATTTTCCGAGGCATTCCATGAAATGAATTTTAGAACAAGTTTTGAGGTAGCTTTTTATAAACTTTGATTGGACGAGTTTGAAGGAATTTTATGGGAATTTGCACCGAATTTTTGAGACAAGTTTTGGTTAAATTTTGGGTGATTTTTGGACGGATTTTGATGAATTTTCCGAGGCATTTCCATAATGAATTTTAGAACGAGTTTTGTGGTAGCTTTTCATGGACGTTGATACATTTTGAACGAATTTGAATGAATTTCATGGAAATTTTCAATGAATTTTTGAGATAGGTTTTGTTTGCACATATTTTGGGTGCTTCCTGGACGAATTTGCGTCATTTATACGATGAAGTTTAAAATAATTTTTGATTGAATTTTGATTAAATCCCTTTTATAGGTCTTGCCAATTCGGTCATGGAACGGATTTGCGAAACACGTCACGAAGAAGGACTCCCCGGTCTCGCCATCCAATTCGGTGTCATCGGAGAAGTGGGTTTCGTATTCGAGAAAATCCTAGCCGGAGCTAAAAGTGCCCCAACCGGACTCGAAGAAGTGGACGGGATGATGGCACAGCGAGTCTCCTCCTGCCTTGAAGTCCTCGACCTAGCACTCAACCAATCCTGTCCAGTCTACTCCTCCCTCGTCCTCGCGGACAAGACTCGAAGTCAATCCAAAAAAGGTGGGATCCTCCAAGTCTTCGTCACCGCTTTCGGCATCAAGGACATTGACAAACTGAGCCCGGCCACCAAACTCATGGACTTGGGAATGGACTCGATGATCGGCATCGAAATGAAACAAACCCTCGAGCGAGACTATGACCTCCCTTTGACCCCCACAGAAATGGCCATCCTCACCTACGGTGATCTCCTTGCCATCGACTCAGGGACATTCGTCAAAGGGGCTTTGACGAACAATCGGAGCGAGGCGGATGTCACGTTCTTCCCCGAAGAGCCCATCGTCAAATTGAACTCTGGAGAATTTGATGACGTGGACCCCCTTTTCCTTGTGCATGGATTCGAAGGGACGGTGAATCCCTTGAGAGACCTCGCCTCTCATCTCAACGTCGACATCTACGGATTCCAACTGACTCAAGAACAGACCCTGAACCCCTTTGAAGAGGTTGCTGCATCTTATATTCAGGTAATTAAATGTGTGAGGATAAATTGGACCCCCCCTTTTAAGAAATCCCTTAAAGACTACTCCTTCAAAGCCCTATAATTTGAGAAAAATTGGACCCCCTCTTGACAAATCCCTTAAAGACACTCCATCAAACATCAAAGCCTTACAGATTAAATTAAATTGGACCCCCTCTTAACAAATCCCTTAAGGACTCCTTCAAAAAGACAGCCCTTACACAATTTCCCCTTGTTTGTTTGTTTGTAGAATATGAAATTGATCCAGCCGGAGGGCCCTTATACAATTGGTGCGTATTCTTCAGGTTGTATGATCGGCTACGAAATGATCAGGCAACTCGAGCAGGATCACAATGAACAGGTAAAAAAAAAGTCCACAATTAAACTATGTTTAATGTTTACAAATGCTTCCAGGTTGTTTTGGTTTTGGTTTTTTGTATTAGCAGAGGACACTTAAATTATCTTAATTCTATATCCTTGATGATTTTTTTTTTAAATGAAAAGGTGTCCCAATTTATCCTGCTGGACGGGATTTTACGTTACAAAGAGGAAGAGCGGAACAAAACAGCCTTTTTCCAATACATCATCAGCAGTTTGGAGGAGAGCGAAAAATCTCTGGTACGTAAAACACGAAAACGACCTGAGAAAACGGGGGGAAACTGTGGGATTTGAATAAAGAGGATGAAAAGCAGAAATTCATGTTTGTTTTTTTGAATGTGTGTTTGTTTTCGGATATATATAGGCGTTTGAGTCAAGACTGTCGGACAATGTGGAGGAGAATTTGGAGACACTGTTTGAGTTCCTCCGCTTCAAATACCCGCAAATCCCGGAAGACAAACAGCGGATATATACGGCCGCTAAAGAGGCTTATTTTGGGTTTCTTGAAGGTTTCAAATCCAACTATAAATACAATGGCAATGTCTTACTCGTCAAATGTGAGGACAACACTTCCTTTTTCGCTCATATCAAGGATCCAAATTACAATATTCAAGAGGTTCGTCTCGTCTATATTCCTTTTTTCTTTACAAAAATCCCAAATAAGAAAAGACGACAAAACAAAAGCGAAACGACAAAATTCCATTATTAGTATTTGATTTAAAATTCTAAGGATGTCTCACATTCATTCTATATTTTTTTGTGATGTATTTTTTAATGTACGTATATATTTTGATCAACAATTGGTTTTTTTTTCGGGGTGTACATATTATAGAATTGCGTGGGGCCATTGACGGTGCACACTGTCCGAGGGAATCATCATACATTTTTGGAGCCGGAACTAGTCGAGGAAACGGCGCGAATCCTCAATGGGATTTGGGAGCCAAAATAATAATATAATATAATATAATAATCCGCCAGCAACCTTTCAAAAATCATATCCCATCAATTGCCAATGCAACATGTTTTTGAAATATCGTCGTCTATAACATGCAAAACCTCGTAACTTTTTTTTTCCGTTAAATGCAAAACCTCGTAACTTCTTTTTTGGCTAAATACAAAACCTCGTAACTTTTTGAGGGGGCGGAGTCTAGTATGTGATTTTCTATTAAGAAGGAGGAGGATCCCAAAAAAAAGTTACGAGGTTTTGCAAGTTAGACGACGATCCGACGATATATATATCGTTCAAATGTATAATCCACACAGTCAAGAAAAAAAAATCCAGGAAATCCGTATTAGAAAACCTGATTTGTTTCGTGTGGACTTTGATTGTTGACTCAATTGTTACATGCAAAAGACTCTTGCACATTCGTATATACATTTGTAGGTATATTAACGCAGCGTATTAATTTCTTCTCCATACATTTGCCATTTGTGTTCCCCATATTAGAGAAGATGCATACTGAAACGACCGACTTAGGTTTGAGGTCGGTAGGTCAAAAGAAAGTGAAAAGACAAAAACAGAGTGTGTGTATATAAGAATTGGAAGTTGAATTCAGTTATAATATTACTCTTTATTCAGTTTTACATTAAAAGAATATAAGAAAGGGATTATAGGAAAATCTGGATTCAACTCTTGGCCAATTTGAAGTTGACCGCGTATTGAGCAAGGAAACGAAAATACCCGGCCAACTTCAAATTGGCCAAGAGTGGAATTCAGATTTTCCTATATTATAATCCCCCTTTCACATTCTTTTAATGTAAAACTGCTGGTGAGGATATCGTCGGTTAAGTTCCATAACCGTGTATTATCATTTGGCCCTAGAAGGCTCACACTGAACGTTAGCATATATATATATGAACGAACACGCAAATTCGCCTTCTAGGGCCAAATGATAATACACGGTTATGGAACTTAACCGACGATATATACTTATATATCGTCTGTTAAGTTCAAAAACGGTCGATAATCGTTTGGCCCTCGACGCAGCATATGCGTATATGCACACAATGTGTATTCACCCTATGTGGGACCAAATGAAAATCGTCCTTTTTTGAACTTAACAAACGATATATAGAAATTCCATTCAAATTCCCTGTTTTTTTCTTCACTTTCTTTTGACTTAACAATTAACCGAAAACCTGAATCGGTCGTTTCAGTATACATCCTCACTATATATATTTACTTTTAGTTTTATATATATATAGTTAAAACAAAAATACGAAATATATATACATATTACATCCACATTTAAGCGTTGCCTGGGTGTTCTTATAATGATCTTGTAGCATTTGCATTATTATTTTGGGAAAATTTCTTTTTCCAAGTAAAACATTTTATTTTCCAAGTAAACTTCAAAAATTGCAATGTTTTTTTTTCCAA